>APFE030027004.1:5430-26676 GCA_000404065.3 Pinus taeda
TTTATTAGTTCTTATTATTTATTATTTATTATTAAGGGAGGGATGTTACAATGGATAAAGTCTCTCGAAGACTTTATTAAATGTAATCTGCCACATATGTATGCATGTAGAGAGAATTAGGGATAGTTGAGTGATTCATGGAGAGGATTTGATAAGATCCTTTCAGTGACCCGACCCAATATGTTTTATAAATGATGAACCTGCGTGTTCAATAGGGATAGAGTGAGAACAAAGTAAATTTGTGACAACAGAGTGATCAAAATTTAGTTGAAGGGGAATTTGTCCCTATGGATGAAATGCCTTAGATCTTTAATCATATCGTGTATAATATAAAGTGTTTTCGGTGTTGATATTGTGTGCTTGTGTGTATATTTCAGAGATAGTCTAAATGTTCCATGTTGCAGGTTTGATCGACCATTGATCACTGAAGGATCGATGGTGATCCAATGATATCAATTTAACTATTGTGTCGTGTGTTAACGGAGTGTGGCAGAAGAACTGGATTAAAACGCAGAATCCATCAAATGGCGTAGAAATAGATGTCGATCATCCAATCGACAAATCCACAGATTGACAGTTGTCGCATGGCATAGACGCAAGGGCGTTACAAACGAAAGAAGTTTTCATAGGTGGTAAATGGATTTTTGGGCGGCCACAAAACCATGAGTGGTAAAAAGGAGTAGTCACCCGATTTTATTCAGCGGACAACACATAGTAGCAAGAAGGAGAGAGGAAACTGCTTTATCGGGTGATTAATCCTTGTGATTGTTGTCTAGCTGAAATCGTTGTGGACCATCAGATCCACTAAGTGCAGATCAACGAGGGAGGAGTGTCGTGCAAGTTTGATTGAGCGGGAAAAGACATCGATCGTTGTATCAGGAAAAGGATCAACGGTGGAGATTTAATCGTTGATCACATTTCGAGAAGGTTAAATGATGGTGCGATGGAATGCTGATTAAGTGATGTCCCGATAGTGATGGAGCGGGCCCGACGAATTTATGAACATGGGTGAATAATTTTTGAGATCTGGCTAAGCGTTTCGGAGAAAGAAATGAACGGTCCTGATTTGATCAGAGATCGGGCCGATCGGAGTTCGAAGGAGTAGCGCAGTGATAATGCTAAGGGGTGATGAGTGGACCCAACGATAATTATAGATGTGGGCTTATAGATTTTGAAGTCCGGCCCAAGGGTTCAAGCGGGGTTTTCCTTCGTTTCTGTGTTTCCTGTGTATTGCGTCAAAATGGTGTGGCCCCGGTTTTTAACAAAAATCGATTAAGTTGGTCCTTCCGGTTTAAAGGCTTAAAACTTAAGCGAATGAATAATTCTTCTGATAGGATTGGGGCCATAACCCATAGGCCTCAGGATCGAAATTTGTGAATGAAAGGGATTTTGTCTTACCCCCAAAATCCCCTTTCATCATTTGGTATCAAAGCAAGGAAAGGTTAAGGGAAAGTGATGCAGGAGCATCCGGCACCCTTAATCAAAAGAAGAATCCAAAGCGAAGAACGAGAGGACATGGACCATCGAAGCTAAAGAGGGGACAAATCTGTTTAAAACAGAATAAATGATGGAATGGATAAAGTCTCTCAAAGACTTTATTAAATGTAATCTGCCACATATATATGTATGTAGAGAGAATTAGGGATAGTTGAGTGATTCATGGAGAGAATTTGATTAGATCCTTTCAGTGATCTGATCCAATGTGTTTTATAATTGATGAACCTGCGTGTTCAATAGAGACAGAGAGAAAAAGAGCATAAAATAGAAATTGTGTATCAGAGATAAATACAATGTAGTTGAGAGGGATTTATTCTAAGGTTGAAATGCTTTAGCTTGTAATCATCTGTATATAATAGAAAAATGTGTGTTTCAGTGTTGAATTGTATGCCTGTGTGTTATTTCATAGATAGGTTGAATGTTTTCGTATTGCAGGGTTTGATCGACCATCGATCATTGTAAGGATTGATGGTGATCCAATCATAAACCAAAGATATCAAGTTAATTGGGATGTTGTGTATAGACAAAGTTTGGTGCCAGAACTGTGTTTTAATGAAGAAATCCATCGAAGGCGAGCAAGATTAAATTAAGGAGGAAACTGAAGAGAATGCACAAGATCCATTGGATCTAGAAGATCAACGGTGTAGGCGACAAGAATGATAACTGTAGAATCATTAGATCGATGGTTATCGCATGGCATAGACGCGATTGCGTTACACTGTGAAAGCAGTTTTGAAAGGTGGTAAATGCTTTTTCGGGGGGGCTTCAAAACCATAAGTGGTGAAAAGGCATAGTCCACGAATTCCATTCAGTGGAGGACATGTAGTAGCGAGGAGGTGAGAGGAAACCAATTTTTTGAATGGTTAATCTTCACACAAGTTGTCCGGCCGAAATCACTGTGGACTATCGGATCCACTAAGCACAGATCAAAAATGAAGGAGTGTCGTGCTAGTTTGGTTGAGCGGGAAAGACATTGGCCGTTGGATCAGGAAAAGGATCAACGGTGGATATTTAATCGTTGATCGCATTTCGTGAAGGTTAAGCGACAGTGCGATGGAATGTCGATTAAGCGATAGTCGTTGGAACGGAGAATGAAATGGACAACGGAGATCGGAGATCAGGTCGATCGGAGTTCAGAGGAGTAGCGCTGTAGAAAGGCTGGAAGGTGCGGACCTACCGATATTTATGAACGCGGGTGTAAAATATTTTGAAGTCTGGCCTTATGTGTTCGGGTCGGGTTTCCTATGTTTCCCAAGTAATTCCTTTGTATTCTGAATAAGTGTATGCTCCCAATTATAAGGCCAAATACACTATTGATATGTTTGTGGGCCCATAACCCATAGGCCTTAGGATCGAAATTTCTAAAGAAAGGGGAAATTGGTATACCCCAAAATCTATTTTCATCATTTGGTATTCGAGCAGGTAAAGGTTAAGGAAAAGGAAAGTTTTCCTACAAGAGAGTGCAAGCAGAAAGAGAAGGAGGTACAGTTGCGTAAAGCTGGAGAGTTATGGTCTTATTTTGATGTAGATAGCGGCAGCAGAAGGTGAGAAGACTTGCAGCAACCCAGAGCAAGGTGTGCTCAATTGGTTCCAAAGGAGACAACCAAAAGGATTCCAAAAGACTAAGCTCAAAGGAGAAAGCTTGACGAGGTATCATGTAGCAGAGGAAGACTGTTACTGTAGAGGTTGGTTGCAACTCACAAAAGATCATGAAGGTAGTTCCACTGAGAAGTGGGTAGAATTGCTGAGGACAAGGAAAAGCATATGACTAGGAGGTCATAAATTTTTGTGCCTCGGGAGTCTGATGCAAGAGGATCCGGTACCCTTAATAAAAAGAAGAATCCAAAGTGGAGAACGAGAGGACGTGGACCATTAGAGCTGAACAGGGGACAAATTTGTTTAGAACAGAATAAATGATGGAATGGATAAAGTCTCTCGAAGACTTTATTAAATGTAATCTGCCACACATATATGTATGTAGAGAGAATTAGGGGCAGTTGAGTGATTCATTGAGAGGATTTGATCGGATCCTTTCAGTGATCTGATCCAATGTGTTTTATAAATGATGAACCTACATGTTCAATAGAGATGGAGAGATAGAGAGCATAGAATAGAAATTGTGTAACAGAGATAGATACAATGTAGTCGAGAGTTGAGAGGAAGTCGTTCTAAGGTTGAAATGCTTTAGCTTGTAATCATCTGTATATAATAGAAAAATGTGTGTTTCAGTGTTGAATTGTACGTCTGTGTGTTATTTCATAGATAAGTTGAATGTTTTCATATTGCGGGGTTTGATCGACCATTGATCATTGTAAGGATCGATGGTGATCCAATCATAAACCAAAGATATCAAGTTAATTGTGATGTTGTGTATAGACAAAGTTTGGTGGCAGAACTGTGTTTTGACACAAAAATCCATCGAAGATGAGCAAGATTAAATTAAGGAGGAAATTGACGAGAATGCACAGGATCTGTTGGATCTGGAAGATCAACAGTGTAGGCGACAAGAATGAGAACCGTCGGATCGTTAGATCGATGGTTATCGCATGGCATAAACACGAGTGCGTTACACAGCGAAAGCAGTTTTGAAAGGTGGTAAATGCTTTTTTGGGGGGCTTCAAAACCATAAGTGGTAAAAAGGTGTAGTCCCCCAATTCCATTCAATGGAGGACATGTAGTAGCGAGGAGGTGAGAGGAAACTGCTTTTCGGACAGTTAATCCTCACACAAGTTGTCCGGCCAAAATCGTTGTGGACTGTCGGATCCACTAAGCGCAGATCAACGACGAAGGAGTGTCGTGCTAGTTTGGTTGAGCAGGAAAGACATTGGCCATTGGATTAGGAAAAGGATCAACGGTGGAGATTTAATCGCTGATCGCATTTCGTGAAGGTTAAGCGACAGTGCGATGGAATGTTGATTAAGCGATAGTTGTTGGATCAAAGAATGAAATGGACAGCAGAGATCGGAGATCAGGCTGATCGGAGTTTGGAGGAGTAGTACTATAGAAAGGTTGGAAGCTGAGGACCTGTCGATATTTATGAACGCGGGTGTAAAATATTTTGAAGTCTGGCCTTATGTGTTCGGGTCGGGTTTCCTGTGCTTCCCGAGTAATTCCTTTGTATTATGAATAAGTGTATGCTCCCAGTTTTAAGGCCAAATACGTTTCCGATAGGTTTGTGGGCTCATAACCCACAGGCCTCATGATCGAAATTTCTAAAGAAAGGGGAAATTGGTATACCCCAAAATCTCCTTTCATCATTTGGCATTAGAGGAGGTAAAGGTTAAGGGAAAGGAAAGTTTTCCTACAAAAGAGTGCAAGCAGAAGGAGAAGGAGGTACAGTTGTTTAAAGCTGGAGAGTTATGGTCTTACTGTCATGCAGATAGCAGTAGCGGAAGGTGAGAAGACTTGCAGCGACCTAGAGAAAGGTGTGCTCAATTAGTTCCAAAGGAGACAACCAGAAGGATTCCAAAAGACTAAGCTCAGAGGAGAAAGCTTGGTGAGGTATCATGTAGCAGAGGAAGACGGTTACTACAGAGGTTGGTTGCAACTCACAAAAGATCATGAAGGTAGTTCCACTAAAAAGTGGGTAGAATTGCTAAGGACAAGGAGAAGCATATGACTAGGAGGTCATAAATTTTTGTGCCTCGGGAGTCTGATGCAGGAGCATCTGGCACCCTTAATCAAAATAAGAATCCAAAGTGGAGAACAAGAGGACGTGGACCATTAGAGCTGAACAGGGGACAAATCTGTTTAAAACAGAGTAAATGATGGAATGGATAAAGTCTCTCAAAGACTTTATTAAATGTAATCTGCCACATATATATGTATATATAGAGAATTAGGGGTAGTTGAGTGATTCATGGAGAGGATTTGATCGGATCCTTTCAGTGATCTGATCCAATGTGTTTTATAAATGATGAACCTGCATGTTCAATAGAGATAGAGTGAGAACATAGTAAATTTGTGGGAATAGAGTGATCAAAATGTAGTTGAAGGGGAATTTGTTCCTAAGGTTGAAATTCCTTAGATCTATAATCATATCGTGTATAATATAAAGTGCGTTCGGTCTTGATATTGTGTTCTTATGTGTATATTTCATAGATAGTTTGAATGTTTCCGTGTTGTAGGTTTGATTGACCATCAATCACTGAAGGATCGATGGCAATCCAATGATATCGATTTAACTATTGTGTCGTGCGTTAATGAAGTGTGACAGAGGAACTAGATTAAAGCGCAGAATCCATCAAATGGCAGAGAAATAGAAGTCGATCGTCCAATTGACAGATCCACAGATCAACAGTCATTGCATGGCATAGACGTGATGGTGTTATGGAGCGAAAGCAGTTTTCAAAGGTGGTAAATGGATTTTCAAGCGGCTGCAAAACCATGAGTGGTAAAAAGGAGTAATCACTCGATTCCATTCAGTGGAGGACACGTAGCAGCAAGGAGAAGAGAGGAAACTGCTTTATCGGGCGGTTAATCCTCATGCTTTTTATCTACCCGAAATCATTGTGGACCGTCGAATCTACTAAGCGCAGACCAACAACAGAGGAGTGTCATGCAAGTTTGATTGAGAGGGAAAAGACATGGGTCATTGGATCAAGAAAAGGATCAACGGTGGAGATTTAATTGCTGATCGCATTTTGGGAAGGTTAAGTGATGGTGCGATGGAATTCTGATTAAGCAATGTACCGATAGCAATGGAGAAAACCCGATGAAGTTATGAATGTGGGTGAATAATTTTTGAGATCTGGCTAAGTGTTTTGGAGAAAGAAATGGACGGTCCTAATTTGATTGGAGATCGGGCCGATTGGAGTTCGAAGGAGTAGCGCAGCGATAATACGAAGGGGCGATGAGTGAACCCAACGATAATTATAGATGCGAGCTTATAGATTTTGAAGTCCGGATCAAGGGTTCAAGCAGGGTTTTCCTTCATTTTTGTGTTTCCTGTGCACTGCGTCAAAATGGTGTGGTCCTAGTTTTTAACAAAAATCAATTAAGTTGAGTCCTTCTGGTTTAAAGGCTTATGGCCTAAGCGAATGAATAACGCTTCCAATAGGTTTGTGGGCCATAACCCACAGGCCTCAGGATCAAAATTTGTAAATGAAATGGATTTTGCCTTACCCCCAAAATCTCCTTTCATCATTCATGCTTAGCCATGAGATGTTGTTTGTATATTATAATCATTCCATACTTCCATGTTTAGGCATGAGGTGTTGTTTGCATATTCAACGCATTGTGCAATTTTGTTAAATATGTACATTTGAGAGAATTTTGAGTGCATGTGTTTGTGTGTTTATTTGTGTGTATATGTGTGTATGTATATGTAAATGTATATTTATGTATATTCATGAATTAAAGTGTTTCTTTTACATGATTTTGAAGTGTTATATTGTTAGATTGAATTTGCATCTATGTCATGATGATGCAATATCCCCTATTGTGAATTGATATCTCTTACATGTTGTATATATGAAGGTGTTTGGATTGGTTTTTTAAAAGTATTTCAGTTGAGCATATTCCTAGTTTTACAGTAATTGATGATCTCAAACAAATTTCAATAGGTTTTATCCCTTAGGGTACACTTTTCCAAGAACATACCAAATCTACAAATAACTTTATTACAATACTTATGTAATAGAATACTATTTCTATCTCCAAGTTCTATATTAAATAACTTAAAAATTTCAACCCTATGTTATATAAAAATAACATGAATGACAAATCTCAAAAATTACTTCATCATGAAGACAATGCAAGAAGAAAAATTAAATTTGCAATCACACAATTTTTGGATATAAATATCCTTTATACATATATAGGAGAAATAAAATATGTGTGAAAAATTTTATCACAAAATTGGTACAATATCTAGATCTCCAAACTATAGAAAGGTAAAATCAAGAAAACCCTAGCCACCATCAAATATCCACAACAAGGTAGCATCAACAAGAATTCCAACCTTGGATTCATCAAGCTTTTATCACATATTCTCTCCACACTAGCATTATTTTCCTCCTTAGGGTATATGAACCCTAGCCAAGTTGCATCACACAGGTCCATGGAACAATGACTATAGTACTAGACACCATATACAATTACATCAACATAAACAACAACACCTACATGGAACATCATGATATAGTAACAAACGTATCTTCTAAGAAAGGCATCACGCCATGCTCAAGACTCATCATTCTCATCTTGTAGTTATTTTTCCCTAGCCTCACATCCCATAAGAAAAAAAATTAAACTAATTCAAGGTGTTGCTCCATTTTCCATGTCTTCTACTAGGTTATAAAATATAGTACAACAAGATCCACCATATTCATTATCATGGATTACCCCATGTTTGTTTTCTTCTCTATGGTCTGCATGTATAGCATAAACACTAGCATCGCATGAGAAAACCTAAATTCACACAAAGAAATCTCTTCATGAAACATACAAGACATCCCTCTCTCACGTTTTCATATTATAGGGTTTTCTCATGCATATTAATGTCATGCTACTAGGGTTTCCCCATGAACCTACCCTCTTTCTCCCTACAAGTTGTAAGACAATACAATGAATAGATTATAATGATGACAAAGTATACAACTTCTTTATTTTCCCTTATATATAAGTAGGTGATAAAGGCTATCATAATAAGGACACAATTCCATATAAGTGAAACACCCTCCTAGCATGATCCTCCTTGGTATAAGCACCCCTCCTCTAAGATGGTGCACTCTTTAAAAAGTTATTCCAAACCTGCCTCTTCCATGGTTTACTAAGTGTCCTCATGCAAGACGATTTTCCTCTAACTATGTGCCACATGTCCCCAATATAATTTTGATTTGGTTAATAGATTTAGAACTACATGTGGCCACATTAAGAAGCCCACCTTTTATTGGGAAACTAAATTTTTTTACTATATGATTATCTTTTCATATTGCATTTCCATTCACATCATAAAAATATATTTCCATGCACTAGCTATATCTATCAATAACTACCCAAATACAAGTAAGAGAAATCCTTGTGGTCAGGGATTGGGATTGTTACACTTGTCATCCCTCTCCTCTAATATTAGATTCCTTATTATTATTTCTCAAAATTTATAATTAATGTACCACCACTTATCATGTAATAAGAAGTTACAAAACATTACATCATTTTATGCATTTGAAAGAAGGGCCTCATTGTTGTTATCCTATGTGTGTAATAAATTTCCCACTTTTTCTTAGTGTTATTTATACCATATAATATTTGAACTTTGGTACTCAAATATGCCTACCTATGCAAGAATTCTTCTACAATTCACCCATATGTCATGTTAATGCATAACCCACTTAATGATCATACCATATTACTCAACTAATATACTAATGTCATCGAGCATCTCCCTCAAGCCACTTTCACCTTAACCTAGATGTGGGACCTCACTTATTTGTCTAGTACTTGGGTGGGTTCCTAAGGAAGCCTCTACTAATGGTTTGTAATCCTTGGAACTTTTTATTTTCAAGGATATTAAAAAAATTTGAGAAATGTATATAATTTGTACTCTTTAAAGTGTTTTGCAAAATCCAACACCTTCTGCAAAATTTGCATTGGCCTCTATTAAATAAAACCCTAACTACAAAGATGCTCAATATATAATTTTTTGGCCTATTAAATCCTATGAGAGGGGTACCCCTAGATGTAACTAGCTGCTACGACTCCAACGTAATTGACAGTTATCCAACTAGAGTGTTCGTTTGTATTTTATTGCTAGTTTCATCTCACTTTCTTGAGTCATTCAGACACATAATGTGAGTTTTCTCTATGGTTATAAAAGCCAAACCAAGTAGAAAAATCGAATTTCCTAAGCTATGAAATGTGTATTTTTCCAAGGCCCGTGGAAGAACACTTCTCATAATCACTTGAGTGGGTGTTTTGTAAAATCTACCCCTTTGCAAATATTTGCATTGGCCTTTATTGAACAAAAATGTAGCTTCAAAGATCACCAATAAATCATTTTCTAGCCTATGAAATCATAGGAGTGTGACTTTCCCTAGATATAATATATTATCAAGATTCCAATGGAATCAATGGTTTTCCCATCTCAGCCTAGATTTGCATTTTATATCCAATTGCATCTCACTTGTGTTGGCATTGATGATGCAGTTATTGGTGCAAGTGTTGTGTTTCAGTGATTGATGGTTGGCATTGATGTCAACCTGGGCATGTATTGCAAATGATTGTGTTGCAGGTGGTTTAAGGGTTGATCTATGGTTTGTGGCTTGTTACAAAAGGATTTGTTGGTTTGTATCACTGGTTGCAAATGTTTTATTATTGCAAGTGATTTGGCTTGGTTTATGTCAAATGTTTTGGAGCTGAGGTTTTTTGCAGTTCTGTTTGAGCATTTTCTCTGGTTTACTTGCGCATCTTGCATATTTCATGAGTATAGTATTACCCTGGTACATGTATTATTGGTATTAGAATTACCATGGTATTTTTATGTGTGTGGAGTAGGTTGGCATGTGATATTACCTTGGTGGAGATTGTCTTGGTATTGACACAACCATGGTATATTCCCATGATATTGTTCTGAAGATTATCATGATATATGAGTTTGTGGCATTCGCATAACCATGGTATTTACTTGTGGAATTGAATTGGAGATTACCATGCTACATGGGTCCATGGCATTGGCATAACCATGGTATTTACCTGTGGTATTGACTTGGATATTACCATGGTACCAGGGTCTGTGGTATTGGCATAACCATTGTATCTACCCATGGTATTGACTTGGGGATTACCATGATACAGGTGTCCATGATATTGGCATAACCATGCATTTACCTATGATATTTATTTGAAGATTACCATGGTACAAATGTCCTAGGTATTGACATAACCATGGTATTTTCTCGTGGTATTTGTTTGGACATAATTGAGGATAATTTGGAAAATACTAAAAAAAAAAAAAAAGGAAAAATGTGTTGAGTTTTTATTTTTTGGTGATGGTTGAGTGACTAAGAAAGTAGAGAAGAATATTGTGTGCAGGTTGTGCAAGGAAGTTTATGCAAAATCTACAACAGTTTACAACATTAGTAAATGGTAGCAAAAGCGTGATTCAGCCATACCTTTATACAATAATATGGTGATGGAGTAAGCAATGATTGTAGATCATTTCCTATATCATTTCACATTATATTTTCATTGGATTATATTTTGTCTATGTGGCATGTATTATTGATGGAGTTTTTGCAGTGATTGATTGAGGTGTTGTAGAATTGTTCAGGGTGCTAGTTGTCTTTGTTTTAAGCCTATATTGTTAGTGGTTGTTGTGTTGTTCTAGTTGAGAAGCTCATATTGACTGCATTCTAAAAATGAATGAAACGAGCGTCACATAGAAGAGTGGAGTGGGGGCTCCGGTAAATTTAGTACAAAAAACATATTTCTTCATGATTCCAATCAGAGTTGGGTGAGGCTCATTAGTTGTGGTGGCTACCAGCAGATGAGGTCCATAGAATCGTGAGATGAGGATTATATTTCTCCATGAGTCCAATCAAAGTTGGGTGAGGGTCGTTGGTCGTGGTGGATTCTAGTGGATGGATGTTTGTAAAGTCATGAGATGAGGATTAGAGTTCTTACTAATATTAGTAATATGTATTGTATTTTCTATGTATTGAATTGCTTGACAAATAATAAAATTATTGAGCAACAATAGCGGGTGGTTTTTTTCCCTAAAGAGGGTTTTCCACCAAAAATATCTTGTGTCCTATTATGTGTTTTTATTTGGTTGATTTTATGGTTCACATGTGATGATCTTGGTGTAGCTGCAAATTTAGATTTATTATTTGTTGAGTTGTGTAATGTTTTATGTGATTTGATCTATTAATGGGTTAATGTATGTGTGTGTGAATCAGTTATTGGAAAAGAATTGAAAATTTCTGAAATTCCTATCATTATTGATTCACACCCCCCGCCCCCTCCCAGTAGTGATCTCATTTTCAACAATTGGTATCAGAGTCAATGCCTTTGTAGTAGCTTAATCATTGGATAGTTTATTTGGGAAAGTAATGGGTCATCAAGATGCTCCATGACTCAATACCTCAAATTTTCAAGCATGGAAAGAGAAGGTGAAAATCGAAATTTTTGCTCGAGGATCTAAAGTTTGGAGAATGGTGATAAAAGGATATGATGATAAAACCACTTTAAATCAAGCTGATTTATTAGATCCACAAGCTAGATGTGTAATGTATGATAATATTCATGATTGGGACATTGAGAAGATATCAGATCTCAAAACTGATAAAGACATTTGGTATAATTTTCATGCACTGCATGGAATAGAGATCTCTAGGAATGATGAAGAAAAGGAGAAATAAGTTGAAGACAAAACACAACTTATTGCAGCACTAGCAGAACATAGAGATTTGAAAAATCTACTCCAAAATCTTGAAGAAGAGAGTATAATTTCAAGAAATAAATTGAAGATCTGAAAACCCAGTTGGAGAAAGCAAAAGGAACTAAAGAGGAGATTGGCAATGAGTTCAAAGAATAGATTTTGCACTTGTGAAAAAATAAAGATTGAGGTGGTTTCAGCAAAAGAAGATCAATTATTCTTGTTGAGGCGTGGACTAGAAAAAGCCAACAATCAACTATCTGAATATCGAAAGTTGGAGAAAAGAACCAAGATTTTGGATGAGATTCTTATCAGTCAAAGATCTCCTCTTATCAAAACCATATTAGGTTTTGAAGGAGAATCATGCTTTATGAAGGAAGATGAGAAAGTAGAGGACAACCATATTGCATAAAATCATAAGTCCATAGCCAATAAAGTCAAGCAAAGGACAAGGAAGCAGCACCAAGAAAGACATGCAAATCATAGCTACTACATGCAACACTTCAGAAGAGAAAGGAAGCAGCGAAGCTTTTATGGTCCGAAAATTTGCAATAAAAGATACCAAATTTTATCTTATGGTTATTTATTTTCTTGCAATAGTTTTGGACATAGAGAAATGGAATGCAAATACTTTGCAAGAAAACAAAGATTAATGTTGAGGAATGTAAACCAACATAGAGTTTTTACTAATGTTGAATGTTTCAAATTTGGGAACCTTGTCCACAAGGAATTAGCTTACAGATTTAGCAGATCAAAGCCTATAGAAAGTGCACACCATCCATTAAAGTGAAAGAAAGTTTAGAGGAAAAAATATGAGGTACAAAGAACTAGTCCTCCAAACGTCTTCAAGAAAGTACATCATGTTTTGCAAAAAATCAAGAGGACGGAAAATTATCCACATGATAGAGAGAAGCCCCACAAGATTTGGAGGATAAAGGAGTAGGAAAACACTCCCAGTCAAATCTAAGGCCTACATGGTCTTAGGGGGAGCATATGGCTACATTATGAGTTGCATGCGATTTATTAGAAATGCTTCCATATCAAAAATGATGCATGAACATTTTATTGTAAGTGATTGTCTTGGATTTGTAGCACTGACAACTTTTCTTGCAGGAGATTATTTAGAGATGGCACGTGCAGGGGGGGTATCTCACATGCTTCCAATTTCTAGTAATTTATTAATGGCATCATGATCCATGTTAGCACAATAGAAAAAAGAGGTTGTTTTGGAAAAGTTTTTATTCCATGCATTTATTTAATCTTGATCATTATAGGAGCTATCAGAGTTTGTGGAGCATATATTTTGAGTTTTCATAGCTAACATGGCTCTTCATGGGTTTTGTATCACTTAGAATGCTTTTCTATGGCTCTTAGATTGTTGCTAGATGGTGTTATCTTTTGGCCTCTATGGAGTACAAGATAAAAGAATGCACATCGTGAATGGATTCTCTAGAGTTTGTGTGACGCATAATTGATCATCACTGGTATATATAGAATAAGTATGTTAATTGTTGCTAGTTTTATTACATATGGTATGATGTTATTTCCATCAGATATTGAGTTATTGGTCACAATGTTGCATGATCTCTCACCTATGTTTTCTACCATCATTAAGGAGATCGGTTGTTGTTACTTGGCCTATCTTGCATTTAGTAGATCTCTTCATGTTTCATTTTTGTTGGCCTTTCTATTGATAAATATTTTGCTACAAGTTTAGTGCCTCTCCAAGTTGAAGATTATTTGTTACTACTTTATTGTAGGCATTATGCATATGTGGATTGGTGGTTACTAGTGATATGATATGTTGGCACTAGTTCGAGGATTTGCTAGTCAGATTTGTTGTTTCATGGATCCATGGTTTACTACCATAATAGTTTGCAGCTTATCTTATTTGGGTTCTCTTATGATGTGAGATGTGTTCACTTGATTTCTGATACATTGAGAGGATGGTTGTTTCTTGCTGCAAATAGTGCACATATTTTTTATATGTTTACTACTACTATCATATAAATGTGTTGGTTGGTGCATTATGGATGATGTGAGATGATGGTCATATGTTGTTGTTGTTGCAAGTTCATGAGCTATCCTTACGTGTTAGATGTTTCTGCTAGAGATTGGAGTTTTATGTTGCTCAGTTGGTGTCATAGTTATATGTTATCATTGCTCATTATTACATACTTCATGTTGATTGGTTATTGTTGCCATCACTTCATTTGATGTTAGAAGATAGTGCCTTGATACAGATGGAGTTATCTTGTGCACGTGGATGGTTATATGCATGATTAGGTTTATATATTACCGGTCATTCATCTTTTTGTTGTTGATCTATGTGTCTTGTAGTGTTGGTCAAGGAGTTTGGTTGAGTGTTATGAAGTGAGCCATCTATTTCAGCGATATATAGGCCAACGGGTCATGTCAAGGCTATGTTAATATGAGTCTCTAGTATTATTCCAGCCATGTGTGGGGTTGTTGTATATCATGTTATAGTCATTTTGTAGCCTTGTATCTCATTATACAACCATGTAATTACATTATACTAAATATCATTGGTCATGGTTATATTGGAGAGAGAGTATTGGTGTCTAGTATTCATTGATGAGGGATGAAACAGTCATTCATGTGGGCTGATGGGTGTTGTCTCAATCATGTATTTGTAATAACCTTGGTCAAAAATACAAGTAAAAAATTTTATAAAGGAAAAATAATAACCAATGTCATGGGACACGTATTCCAAGCTTAATATTAGCCAAAAAACATAGTGATGGGGATAACTTTTGATTAATTAATGGCTATGGAAATTGGCAAAGGCAATGTCAAAGGCTTTCGAAAGGCATGAGGCATTTATTGACATTTATTTATGAAAATAATGGAAAATAGGATAAAAGGAAGGTGAAAGGTCACAAGTTGCATGTGAGGAGGAAATTCAAGGAAAATAATGGAAAATGAAGATAATAGAGGCCTCATGGATAAAAAAAAGCTTCTAAGGATCAGTTCACAACCTTTTGTCAGTTTTAGCTTGAAGCTCTGATTCTATTCTCTCTCTCTCTCATACTCTTGAAGACTTCGATTTTTCATGGAGCACTCTTGGAGGAGTTTGGAATGCTTGGGATTTGGAGCAAGAAGGGAAAGGAAAAGTAGGAAAGTGCAAGAGGACAACAAGTTCAATAGCTACAACGGATTTTGCTTGTAGGTACCGAGTTCCATGTATGATTTACTTTCTAGTTTTGGCATGCATGGTATATGCATGTGGCTTCTTGGTTATGATCTTCCAATGGCACAGAGGATTTTCTAGATTAACAGAGATTTTTCTTAGCCTTTCCATGTTCCAGATAGACACGGTGTTGTGGATTTTAATTTTGTCTTCTAGTTGGTACTCATGTTCCTTATGGTTGTGGGTTGAGTTATTAGTTCTTGGAGCCTTGGTTGGATAAACACTCTGGAAGCCCTGTAAAAAATTGGGTTGAGTTACTAGCCCTGGAAGCCTTGGTTGGAAAACTGCTTTGGAGCCCTTGGTGGGTTGAGTTACTAGTCTTGGAAGCTCTGGTTGGACAAATGCTCTGGAGCCCAACAACAATTATGTGTTGAGTTACTAGTCCTGGAATCCTTGGTTGGAACAAACACTTTAGAGCCCTAGATAACTTGAGTAAAGACTAACTTGTCGATGGTTAGTTATGTCTGACCGTGACCTGGAATCACTGGTTGAGGGTTGAGGTGGTTTGGCCTCTAGAATCCCTGATTTGGTTTTCTTGGTTTATTCCATGATATCCCACATTCATCCTTTGAATATGGCATGGGGGTGATTAGTTGAAAGAGAGAGTTGGTTCAGCTCAATCTATGGTCGGATGATACGTAGAAGTCCCTAACTTGGTTTTATTTTCATATGTTAATAAGAGCTTATTTTCCTTTTGTATTCATAAATGTGCTTGTCATTATGTGGTTGTAATGGTTGTTTCATCATTGTATATCTTTTAGTATTTGTCGATTATAAGCATGTTTTATGACAACCTTGATGTACAGTTCTCATCGTGTTTTGGTTAGTAGGTGAAATGTCAATGAATGAATGACCTAATAGATAACAATGCAACTATTGGGAGGAGACACCAGTCCTCTTTGACAATTCTTAGTTAAGTATGAGATATCTATGTTTAGGTCTGTTGTTATGACCTGTAGATTAGATGTTCAACGAAATGCCTATCATGGCTGGTAGGGATATGGTCAAGTATTTATTCAATATTTTGCAGTAGGATCCTTGTTTTAATGTCATTTATCATTTCTGAAAGTCTCATGAAGTTCTCGGCAAAGACCTGAGTCGTAACCGTGAAAAAGTGGTTAAGAATTTGGGGTCATCGACACAGAACTAGCTAAAAAGGGCCACAGTCACATGGATGCCTTGTTGTGGGAGCGACTAGAGGGTTTCAGTTGCATGGATGCCTTGTCATGGGAGCGACTGGGGGTCTATATCACAAAACATCAAGTTGTCTCAAGTGTTGGGCACCTAGAAGGGTTGGTTGTCTCATTAAGATTTTTTAGCTCCTGAGGAAGGTCAAATTTGTCTTGTCTTGCCAGTTCCACTTTCTGAACTACACATGGGGATTTGAATCATATCAATGTAACTCTTTGTCACATGTTTACTCTGATTGGCTGGTTAGCTCGGGTAAATGTGCGAGGAGGGTGTTACAGAGTGGTATCAAAGCATAGTTTTGTTCTCCTTAGGTAATGTTTGGCTTTTGTTCTCCTTGGATGAATTCGTTAACATGTGTACATGTCAGCTGCATATATGTTCATTAGGCTTTTGGTCCATATGTTGGTTATGTATGCATGATAATGGACATTGTTTCCATTGTATTTTCATGCAGAAGTTTATGAGGTTGTTGTCGATATGTGTTTTTCATTAATGCATGTTAGTATTTATATGTATTGTTTATGCATGTGTGTCCTCCATATGTTTGTTATGCATGAATGGTACCTAGTCGGTGTTGTAGTTGTGGCATCATGCATGGAAACTAGGATAATGATTGAGATGATGTCTATATACTGTGATGATTATGATTATACATATATTGTGCTAACCTACTTGATCTTGCAGACGACATATCCTCCCCTAAACTAAACTGAGATACATTGGTTTTTTCATGATGTGGTTTAGCTAACATGATATACCTTGCAGGAAGAGAAGAACAAAGATGACTAGTAAGATGGTATACTACAATTCACGAGATTCTCCCTACAGATCAGATGAGCAACATGGTGATGATTACTCTCCTGATATAGCAGACACATTGAGAATTTTGAAGGGATAATAAGTTGCTAAGAATATAATGATTGAATCATTCACCCACAAGAGATACTTTCTGGGAAACTGGACAAACATGTAGAAGTCAATGCAATTATCATTTAGAGCTTGTCATACTTGTAGAGACAGGGACCACTTAGAATTAGTCATGGACATGAAGATAGGACTAATGGAGCATATGGTAGTAGGTCACATGGTGGGCACAAGTTGGATAAAGATGACACGGTCAGAGATGGAAGATTCTTGGATACAATTAATAGAGAAGACAATGGACATGGGATTTACTCTAGTTTTGGTTCATACAAATATCATGGTCATCATCGTTATCATCCTTATAGGAGGAGTGACAGGGGATACTTGTTGGATGAGATCAAGAAATAAAATTCACCTACATTTGATGGAGAGATGAATGTAACACCTCCTACCACATCTACCCAACTAACCAAAATATCTCTTCATTCAGTCACCCTCGTGCCATATTCCAAGCATGAATGTGGGATCTCATGGAACAATCCATCAAACCAAACCAGGGCTTCTAGAGGCCAAACCACCTCAATCCGTCAAAAATTGATTCCCCCTCATAATCAGACATCACTAACCATCACCAGATTGTTACCTACCCAAGCCTTCCAGGGCTTCAGAGCACTTGTTCCAACCAAGGCTTCCAAGACTAGTAACTCAAACCACGACTTCTTTCGGACTTTTAGAGTGTTTGTCCAACCAAGGCTTCTGAGGCTAGTAACTCAACCCACCAAGGGATTCCAAATCATTTTTCCAACGAAGGCTTCTAGGACTAGTAATTCATCCCAATTTGTAACAAGGCTTCCAGATCGTTTGTCCAACCAAGGCTTCCAGGAACTAATAACTCAACACAAGCTAAAGGAAACATGAGAACCAACTAGAAAAAAAAGGAAATGAACCCACAACACCATGGTTATCCAGGAAATGGAAAGGCTAGGAAAATCCATTGTCAATCTAGGAAATCCTCCATGCCAATGACATATCATAACTAAGAAACCGCACGCATATGCCATGCACGCCAAAAATAGTGAGTAAAACATACATTCAACTCGGTACTTGCAAGAAAAACCCGAAGTAGTTGTTGATCTTGATGTCCTCTTTCTATTTCCTGCTCTTCCTTCTCCTTCTTGCTCCAAGCATCCAATTATGCCACACTCTCCAAGGGTGCTCCCAGAAAACTCTAAGCTACAATGACCAAGCCTGAGAAAAAATCTTACACAGACCAAGCCTGCCCGCTGGTCCTCAGAAGCCTTTTTATCAATGAAGCCTCTATTTTCTTCATTTTCCATTATTTTCCTTAATTTTCCTCCTCACATGCAACTTGTGACCTTTCACCTTCCTTTTCTCCTGATTTCCATTATTTTCATTAATAAATGTGTCAAAAATGTCAGTTTGCCTTTCCAAAGCCTTTACCATTGCCTTTGTCAATTTCCTTTAGCCATAATAACCAAAATGAACACCCACTTGGATGTTTTTCCCACCATTTAGAATGTTATACACGTATTCACGTTTCCTCATCCAGCAAGTAAAATAATATGATGCTTGTATCAATCAACAAGGGGATCTAGAGGATCACACTTCCACCCTCAAAAGTAGTACCAAGATTCACCTCCTTCACAAGAAGCCCAAAATCCACTGTCAAATTCAAAGTTGCATCCAATGTCCAACACTACAATCTTGTGCCACGTGTCCTCTCATTGAACAGTTACTAGCTCATTGTTCTAAGGCACACTCTCAATGTGCACATTATTCCATCTAGCAATGATAATGCCAAAAACACGTCAATCACCACTATTCCCTTCTCTGCTACACAGTCCCTCGGGCAATCCGGTCACCCCCTTTTGTGTAGTCACACACCTTTCAAGTTTCACTTCCACCCCCATCCCGAGTAGTCCATCCCTTAGCAAGGTTTCCTCACATCTAAAGGTCCAAAAACCAAGGCATATACTGGTCATAGCATGCTCATGGAAATCAATGGACACTATTGGGTACCAGTGTCCCACAATGACCCTACTCTTGAATACTTTACCAAAATATTGTTGCCTTTTCCAATTCCTTTTATTTTTGTTGTAGGTTTTAACCCTATACAGAAATTACATGCGAACGAATTCTTAACAAACAAAAAATATACAATGGCGAGAAACACAAAATAAATACACATATTTTCTCCTGGATCCCGAAACTAGGACTACAAAATTGATTTTTCATTATATTTCTTTCAATGTTACAATACATATATATACCTGTTGAAGCATACATAAACCCCAATCCGTTAACCCTTGATTAGAACATAAATGTAGTTCCCTTGACCGGATCTACAAGGTACCATGGGGAGAAAACCATCATGCCCAAAACCATGTGCAAAACTCATGCACAAAACCATAGGTAGGTCCACCCACCTAATATAACACACACCCAACATTCGTGGAAAGAATATAAGACACGCAACATTCTCCCACTTGTTGTTTTTTTCCAGATAGGGGGTCACAGGAGAGCTTAGTCATTAGTCCAGCCCTACAATGCCCATTGTTTCTCTACACCAAGAAAAAATCTCAGTACTCACAGTATTCATCAATGCATCTGCAGGATTCTTCAAAGTGTCCACCTTTAGCAGCAACACCTTGTTCTCCTCGACCATATCCCTCACAAAGTGATATTGAACATCAATGTGCTTTGTCTTTGAATGATAAGCAGGGTTCTTTGCCAAGAAAATTGCACTTTAGCTGTCACAACCTATCCTTATAGCTCGTTGTACTAACCCCATACTTGAACATAATCCCTACAACCAAACTGCAATTAGGGGAATTTTGATGTCTTAAATGGGTCTCCTGACGAAATTATAAAATAATAGTCGAAACAATAAAATAATATTAGATTACATCATCAAATTTTAGAGGGAAAAAAGAAAAAACTATTTTTTCAACTCGTATTTTCAACTTATCTCCCTATGGGTTTACTCAAATTTCAAGCAGAAACGCTCGTTGAATGCAAAATTTGATTCATCATCCAATGAGTACCCATGTTTCATACTTTCGATAGACCCTGCTATACGAAAAATGAGAAATACATGAAAAAACATGATTGCAATTTGTTTAGGCTCCTTATTCTCCTCTAACGTCTCATTGAAGAATGTAACTAGGTTCGATCTTCATAAATGGTATTTGAGACATAATGAAATATATTTATCAAAAGAAAGAAAAATAATTATTATTAATATTAATATTAATATGACTTATTAAAGTATGGGTTTCATGTTTGGGTCATCACGTTTTAGGTCAAAGTCTCCATTCAGGACTTCTAGGATTTATTCTAAGTCATTAGAGTCATTGACCATTAAAAGAGACCCTTCTTGGGCTTTTGAATCATGTAAAAAGAATTACTATTGAGCCAAATAAGTCATTTGTCACCTCCACACTAAGTCGGCCTCAAGAAGATCAAGCAAACCTCAAACTCGGTAATTCGACCTCGCTAGAACCCTATATATTGAAGCAGTTCAAATTCATTTGGGGCATTCTAACTCACTCAAGTTCGATACTCAAGAAGGAGGCAGAAAAGTGTTGGAAAGATCAAGATCGAAGTTTTTGGATCATCTCTCTCTCACACGTGTGGATTTTTTGGTCTACTACTGGAGGGTCGAAGTGTTGTTGCTAGGTCAAAGTTGTTTTTAGGCCAACTACTGGGTCAAATTTGTTGGTGGGCCAACTTTTGGGTCGAAGTTGTTGTTGGGCTAATTGTTGGGTCAAAGTTGTGGGATAACTCTTGGGTTGAAGTTGTTGTTGGGCTTACTGTTGGGATGAAGTTGAAGTTTTGTTGTTGCTACAAGTTGGTGCTACTAGGTCAAAGATATTGTTGGAAAGGTTATCATCTACAGAAAGGAGAAAAGGTTGACTTGGTGTGAAGGAAGTCTATTAGAGTCTTAGTGTTATGAAACCAGCTCAAGAAAAGATAGAAAAGATAGATCAACGCCTTAGAATTCAGCCTCTTCGAGGGGGCAACCTCCTTTACATTACATAAATGAACAATTCTTGGATGATACAAATGAAAAGACCTCCTTTCT
>APFE030027004.1:27427-83736 GCA_000404065.3 Pinus taeda
CATAACTTAACCAGAGCCGACATAACAATAATAATGTAAGGGCACAATAATAATAATAGTGGGCTTCTATGGGGCACAATAGTAACAATATGGGCACTACATGGGTACATCAATATAATAAGTGGGTTGTACTAATAACAATAAGGGGTTACACTAGTAGTATAGGGGCCTAACACTTAGATTATCTTAAGAAGTTATTAAGGAAGAGTTGATTATTGGGTTTCCCCTAGATAGGGGTTTTTCACTGGTTGTTCGGCTATATCTGGTGCCTATGATCTTTTTGCATTTATTTTGATAATTTCTTGATGAACTAAAGATAAAAGAGGAACATAAGAAAACATAAGAATATCTCAAGTAACAATCAACATAAAGAAAATATTTCTTCCTTTATGATTTTCTAACATGGTTTCAGAGCTAAGGTGAAAAAGGAAAAATGTAGATCAAAGATCTATTGAAAGAAGAATAAGGAGTTCTAAGAAGCTTTTAATAAGTGTCATCAAAAGGAAAATATAAGAACTCAAGTCTATCATCTTCAAGGACAATGTCTAACTCAAGAAAGGGAGAAAACAAGCTAGAAGGAGCATCTAACTACAAGACTTGAAAGAAGAGGATATACCTCATTCTCTAAAAGAACAAAATTTTGGATCTAGTCAAAGGAAAGGTGAAGAAGCCTACAAATGAGTCAAGCGATGAAAAAAAGGTAAAATTCAAGGAAATGGAAATATTAGCCATGACACTAATGGTGGATGGAATAAAGGATAACCTCGTCTCCTATATATCCAACATAGAATCTACTCAATATATGTATGAGGCATTATCAAAATTATTCACTATCAAGAATATTGGTCAAATAGCAAGCCTTAAAAATGAACTAAGATCTATAAAGATGACAAAGGAAGACATTATGGCATCCTTCCTTGTGAGAATAGCTAGATTAAGAGATGAACTCCAGGCAATTGATGAGATAGTACCAGAGAAGTAGCTTGTAATCACTACACTTCTAACTTTACCAACATCATGGAGTGCCTTCTTATCAGGTCTCAATAGCTGGAAGGAGACTCCTACATTCGAACAACTATGGAATGCTTGTAGTCAAGAAGAAGTCAGAATTTATCTAGTAAGAAATAAGGAGAATGAAGAAGAAAAAGTTTCAAATGCCTACTCTCTTCATCACAAGAACAAAGAATCATTCAAGAATTCTAAAGGGCCTAGAAGAAATATAGACATATCCAAAATCAAATGCTACAACTATCACAAGATAGGTCACTACAAAAGTGATTGTCTTGAAAATCCGAGAAATAGAAAGAGAAATAGAGATATGCAAATGTTGTTGAAGAAGGATCTCCAAAGAAGCACAAGACTCAAGAATCGGAAATAAAGGACTTATACTACTAAGCCCTTCTACTTTAAGTTTTTGATTTATTTTGTATTTTGATTTCTAGAACTCATAGGTTTAACATTCTTTGGAAAAACATTGTTGAATTGTTTTGTTAAAGCTACAGGTATCCCTCGAGATTTGGTTAAGATGGAGCCCTCACCATTTTCCAAAGATAAGTATCTTACTCCATGTATTATCCTTTATATTTGGCTTTCTTGTTCTTGTCTAGATGTGTTAATACTAGATGTTAATAACATTTCCTTTTATATTTTCCTTGTCTAGGAAAAGCTTGTTAATATCGTCAAGGGCTATGAAGAAGATCTCACAAGAAAAAGCATATAAGTTCTATTGGAATTGGTGTCCTATAAGGTTTGTCTAAACTCAAAGGTATGTCTTAGACTATAAGTTTTGTTTCTATTCGTGATATAGGTATGTTCATTTATTAAAAGAAATTTGCTTTACATTAATAACAAGTGTTATGTCTATGACCTTTAAGTCATAGAGATTCTTTTTTGGGTGATTAATCATTAGATTGAATCTACCCTCATCAAAATCATTATGTCTGTAGAACCCTAATAAGTTCTCTGTAAAACCCTAACCTAACGGTATGTCAATGCTAATGTGAAAACCCTAGTCTACTTCGGGTTACTCGTGAAATCTAGAAAATATTATTCTTTTGATGTTATGGTTTTGATGGTAATGTCGTGTTTGCAGTCTTGGTATTGTTATGGAAACCCTAGTCCTTTATGGTTGGATGGTGATGTGTTCCTAGAACTTGAATTTTTAGTAAATTAGGGTTTGTAAGTAAAACAACTATGTATCAAGAGTTAGCTCCTAGGAATGAATCCCTAGGTAAATGTTTGTCTATATGATCAAAACCCTAGTCTAATCCAGATTGTTATATGTCTGACTTTAAATGTATTGACATTTGTGTCTTGGGTTTGTCCTATATATGTTATGATATGCATGTGCATGATTATCCTATATATGTATTTGTGCTAACCTATTTGTTGATAATCTCTAGGGTTTGTAACTAAGCCCTAGTAGAAGTTTGACATTCTAGGATGTTGTTTCCATTATGATGATAAAATATAGGGTTCACTACAAACCCTACTAGAAGTTGGTCATTTAGTTGAAAGCTTAGATCATGTTGTGATTAGTTTTGTTTCTTGACATCTAAGGCTTAGTATCTCAAAACATGGAATCTAGGGTTTGCATTAAACCCTAGCAGAAGTCTAACATATAAATACTAAAGTTGTTAGATGCATTGTAATTGTACTTGATTGAATTGCTTCTACGGTTTGCAATTTATTGTAGTAAAGTATGTCATATCTTGATTGAGAGTTATAACCTAATCCAACCAAAAGGAGTTGAAGTATAAAAGTATGTATCTCTTGTTGTTTATGAGGCTAACTAACTTTAGGTATATAAAGTATAATGCTTGCATTATTGTATGATTTTGATATAGTTAAGTTCATGCTTATATATATATGTATTTGGTTGTACTTGCTATCTAACTTGTGCAGGTACATAATCTTCAAGATGTCAAAGATACTCATAAGTAAAGCATGATGAAGGAGGTTATATGAATGATGATGATCAACAAGAATGGAATCTATAAAATATTCTTCGATGCTATAGAAAGAAGTTGATCTTCCTAAGTTAAGAGGGAGCCTGGATAAAGAACAGAGTATATCTCCCGAGTTGATATGGAGGGCATATTATAGTCATAATGGATACCCTGGAGAAATTGGAGGATGCATATTGCAGTGTTGCTTAAAGAAGGAAAGAAGGTTTTGGCTATTGCATGTGAAGTAGGAAAGGAAGTTGAATGATTGAGGAAACCTTTGTTAAGATTTGTTTGGGAAGTCTCAAAGTCCTAATGTGATGAATTGTGAGGCAACATCAAGAAGTCAGAAGAACTCGAAGGTTTGTGTGCACTCATGAGTATTTGAAAGGTTGTTACTGATTAGGGTTGTGACTATTCAGGTAAATCTCTCAAAGTTTTTGAAAAACATGTTTGAGGTTAGAGAGATTTGATGAATTGAGGCATTGAGTGTGTAAAATGCCTGGGAGGACATATCGTCGGCATATGTGTTGATCTCTAGACCCCGCAGTAGTAGGGCGGGTGGTGTTGGTCATAAAGCTCTGACCTATTATTACGCACCTAGATCCATGGGTTGAAGTTTAGTAAGCATAATAGTAACTAGAGAGGTTGAAAGCTTTAGTCCATCTTAGTCCCACTTGGATAGATTACCTTGATCAAGAATCTAGTATGTGGCACCATAAGTGCATAAGCTCTTCATGGTCTATGTGTTTTGATATCTTCCATTTACTTGTATATGTAAATATGAATACCTCCATAGTTAAGAGGGAATGTTGAAGAATGTGATGAGGTTAGGTCTTCATAAATGGTATTTGAGTCATAATGAAATATATTTATCAAAATAAAGAAAAACATTATTATTATTATTATGACTTTTAAAAACATGAGTTTCATGCTTGGGTCATCATGTTTTAGGTCAAATCCCCCATTGAGAACTTCTAGGATTTATTCTAAGGAATTAAAGTTATTGTCCATTAAAAGAAACCCTTCTTGGGCTTTTGAATCATGTAAAAAGAATTAATATTGAGTCAAATAAGTCATTTGTCACCTCCACACCAAGTCGGCCTCAAGAAGATCAAGTCAGCCTCAAACTAGGTAATTGAACCTCACCAAAAGCCTATATATATTGAAGCATTTTGAATTCATTTGGAGCATTCTCACTCACTCAAGGTCGATACTCAAGAAGGAGGCAAAAAAAGTGTGAAATTCCAAGAAGAGAAGGAGAACTGATGGAAAGATCAAGATTGAAGTTTTTTTATCATCTCTCTCTCACACGTGTGGATTTTTCGGTCTACTACTGAAGGTTCAAAGTGTTGTTGTTGGGTAGAATTTGTTGTTAGGCCATCTGTTGGGTCAAACTTGTTGGCTGGCCAACTATTGGGTCGAAGTTGTTGTTGGGCTAACTGTTAGATCGAAGTTGTTGTTGGGCTAACACCTAGGTCGAAGTAGTTGTTGGGCTAACTATTGGGACGAAGTTGAAGTTATGTTGTTGCTACAAGTTGGTGTTGCTAAGTCAAAGATATTGTTGGAAAGGATAGCATCTACAGAAATAAGAAAAGGTTGACTTGATGTGGAGGAAGTTTGTTAGAGTCTTGGATTATCTCAGGAATTTATTAAGGAAGAGTTGTTGACTGGGTTTTCCCCTAGATAGGGGTTTTTCCCTGGTTGTCTTCCTATATTTGGTGTATGTGATATTTGTGCATTTGTTTTGATCATTTCTTGATGAATTAAATATAAAAGAGGAACATAAGAAAACACAATAATATCTCAAATAACTATCAACATAAAGAAAATCGTGTTGCCTTTCTGATTTTCTAACACGTCTATCATAGCAGCCCCTCCTTAGCCCACATACATGTCTATAAAAAGAGACCTAACATATATCCATAAACATATCTCAACTTTCATGATATTGTGATCTAAAATTTCGTTGAATTTTTTCTAAAATTTTCAACCTACCTATAATAGGAAAGCGAAGACTCGAGGGCAATGAAATCTTGGTTAAATTTTTGTTGGACTCCAAGTGTCCCTCCTCCACTCGGCCTTCAGGGTATAGTTCCTTTTGTTGACTATTTTAAGAGAGTCATTTTTGCATTTGTTGAAGTATAGATGTAGGGTTAGGCCGCAGGGTTACCCTACTTTAAATCATGACTAGCGAAAGATTCAGGACTCGACCTTCCTTCCAACTTGGTTTGGAATCACCATCATAAAGACCACAAGCCTTTTATTTTTGTTGTGTTGGAAGTGTGTTAAGGATCTAGTTAGGGCTCTTTTCTGAGGATTATTTTGGATGAAAATAAAGGTCTGTGAATACATCTCTCCAGGAAACAGGGCCTCATAACAAGGCTTGTAATATGACCTTTAACTTGACATAGTGACCTTTAACGACAGCACCTTGGTTGACAATAGTTTGTCTTTTGACTTGATATACTGGACATAGCTCCTTAGAATATGATAAATCTGAGATTAGATTGATCGCAGTCTCAAAAAAAAATCATTAGATATGAGGCCTTACTATAGGGTTGTTTTAAGTCATAAGGCTTGAAGTTCAAGGCTTGAATATGTAACATTGTAAAATAGGTGAGAAGTTCTTTGATATTGACCTGACATTGAATAGCATGCCTCTCCAAATATATATATATATATATATATAGATATATATAACAGCTAGTGACCTTTCTACATAAACATTGAAGTATGGTCACAATCCTTCATGACAGTGTTTGATTTGAGACATACAATACTTCGTCACTCACCATGTAATGAATTTGATATAGTTGTGTTTGAGAAATGGAACCATATGACATTCACGAATATATTGGAAGTTGTAACATTAGTAACTTAACATCGCGCTTGATGATATATCAGTAGCTAGTTCATTAGTGACTTGACATCTCATGTAAAGACTAATTAATGTATCATTTAAATGATATGTTAACGTTAATATGTAGTTATAGTGATATTAATTAACAGATAAGGATTCATTAGTAGTAAAATGAATTGACGTAATTTGATTAACTATTGTAACACCTACCATATAGAGTTGATACCTTGACTTTGACTTGACATGACACATGAGATATCACCTTGACCTATGGATTGGAGTAGACTTGTGACTATGACCTAGGGATTTGTATTAGGTATCTTTTAGTGATGACCTAGAGGGTGTATTATCATAATGCCATGAATTTACATGGTAGTAGGTCTTTGAGCACATATCACTTTATTGTATTGACATAAAGATGGACAACAGTATATGACCAGTAATCAGCAGTGGAATGACATATGCTGGTAGCTCTCTCTGGGCAGAGTTTGAGAGCATTGGTAGCAAATCATAGGAAAGACATGAGGCATCGTGGATTGTTTCGTCATCAGTCGTTTGTATTCGGCACTTGCAGCAGTGAGCAGTTGGGTATAGTGATGTGATATGCTACCAAAGAAATACATTCATTTGTAGTTGGTATTTAGTCTGTGAGCAGTGTAGTGGTTCAGTTGTGATGTGCAGTTTGTTGATGGCTAGATTTGCATACTTTTACTCACCCATTTACCCTGTTCTTTTTATCCATTTCACGCCAATAGTCGTTAATCAATATCTTAAAACGCACAAGTATACCAATTCTCATGTATTTATGGATTATTGGTCAATGAAGCATAGTCGTAGGGAATTATTACCTAAGCGGCTTGCTAATTCAGTTATTTCTACAGATTTAACGGGAGAATAACCAACATTGTGATTCACTGAACAATGCTATCAAAGCTGGCCACACTATCCTTGAATATTGGTTGCATTAGTGAATCAATCTTTCGATTGACACACTACTATATTTTAACATTTTGTTTCATTCTGAAAACCACCATGTAATTAAGGGCAGACAGTGTCGTAATTCTAGGAGTTGTATTATTCACAAATTGTATAAAGTAGAGTTGTGGGTTGTGAAAGCTATCACTGCTAAGAATCGTTAAGGTTACATGAGAAATACTCTAACTTTGAGTCTGTAGTAGCATACTTGTAATATTTATTTTATTAATGACAAGTTGATCTTTTGAGCATATCATGATTCGTTGATCTCGCCACAACCCTGATGAGGGAGTTGGGCCCACTCTCCTGACTAGGTGCTGCTGGATTAGATGTGTGTTAGGTTTATTTCTGTGCATTTATTATTGTTGTGAATGTTTATCAGTGTGTTGTTTTGATTCCTTATTGTTGTTAACGTTATTAATTGTTGTTACTCTTATTTGATGTTACAATATTGCTTGTTGTTACACATTGATGAATTTATAGTTAATGTTCAATATTGGGTAAGGAAACTGTGGCCTGCACATACAGTGCATGATAGCCTTGAAGCAACAGGTAGAAGCCGAGTTGACAATTAAATATGGATTGGGTGAATTGCATGATTCATATTTGGACACCAACATTTTGGCGTTGTTGTCGTGGAGGCTATCAAAGGCGTGAAAGTAAAACCAACATTGACCATAGGACTGATCTCTCATCCTGGGCAAGGAATATTACACCTTGCTCCAGGTCCTGAGTATTAGATCGTTTGGTTGTTTGGTTCCTTGCTTTTCTTGTTTTTGTAGGATTATTCTCTCATCCTGTCGAAGGAAGTTTTACCACCTTGCTCTAGGTATGGAGCTTTAGATTGCTTTGTTCTGCTTTCATAAGTTTTTCTCCCTCGTCCTGGGAAGGGAAGCTTTATTTTTCACCCTGTTCAGGTCATGACCTTGATTTCTGTGATTTTTTTCATGAGCTTGATTTCTGTGATTTTTTTATTTTCTTTCTTTTGTTTTCTTTATAGGCCACTCTCTCATCCTAGGGAGGGAAGTTCTTATCCTACTCCAGGTCTTGAGCTTTAATTTGTTTGAATTTTTCCCTTTTATTTCTGATTGTATGAACAGAGACACCAATAAAAGGGGCAGAGGGAGATCCCTGAAAAGAAAAGGAGTTGATTTGGGCAGAAAAACTTACATCCAAGAGATCATCTCAAGGGTTGAGTCTGGAGCATCGTCACAAGTTGTTACTAGGGTAAGATATCATCCGAGTTCTGGCGGACAATCAATTTCACAACCAGAACCTCCTCTAATAACAAAAGTGCAATTCGAGGAAGAAGAAGTAGCAAGCAGAGGATCTAAGGAACTGCATATTGCAAGTTCAAAGAAAGAAGATTTGAGGGAATTCTTGGCACCATTTGATCAAGGGAGTGTCGTTAAACAACTGCCATCACTTGTTATAGAACAACCAGAGCCAGAACCTATTGAAATTCCAAGTGATTATTGGCATATATTGATGGCTCTTGGGACTTCTTCAATTGAATTTCCAATTGGACATATTAGAGGTGATGCACCTATGAATCTTATTCCTTTCACAACACTACCTAATTTCCATGGTCTTACTTCTGAGGATCATAACACATTCCTTTTTGAATTCGACATTGTTTGTCGCGGGTATGATTAAATTTCTAATGCTTAGAAATTGAAGATATTCCTCGCTACTTTGAAAGGCACAGATTTAAGATGGTTTATGGATTTAGGGGAAAAATCTATTGCTACATGGGATGATATGAAAATGATTTTCCTCGAGAAATATCAGGACTACTGCAAATCAAAGGATGTAAAGGAAAAAAAATTAAGATTATGCAGAAAGAGGATGACAGTATGGAAGATTTTGTGGATCGTTTTCAATATGGTTTGCAGAGATCAAGCCACAACAACTTGGATAAGAAAATATTGAAGATTATTTTTCTCAAAGCACTGAGGGAGGAACCTCTAGAACTATTGAACATAGTAGGGAAAGGAGATATATCAAAGGAGGATTTTGATACCACCTATGAATTATGCATCAAGTGTTCACGAGGGGTTGCGAGAGAGAGGCAGAGAATCCAAACTCTCAAAACATCCAGTGGTAGAGTTACAAAGGCTGGAATTCGGAATCTGTTGGACAACCTGAGAACCAATATCCTAAGCACATTATCGTCACATCTAGACATGTTGCAGGTGAAGTAGAAGAAGATGGAAGCAGAGAAGGCGATGTTTATTTTCTTCCCTCAATGCAGGAAGAAGCACTCGTTGAAGGAATGTCCATTAAATTCTATGGAGACTTGTGCGATATGTGAACAGAGACATTCCACTAGTACTTGCATGTCTCTTCCTGGATTGAAGGCAATCTTTCAGAGGACGAACACAGAAGAAGATCAGCGTTATTTTATGGGATCAAGGAAACCATGGCAACCACAGTCGCCGAACAGGTATGCCTCAAGACCCTTCTCAATATTTTAATAATATGAATTTTGGTCAGTAGTCTGTACCTTTTTCACCTTCTTGGTCGCAATCTTACCAATATCCAATGCCCTAGAAACCCTGGTATCCTCGGTTTGGTCCAAATTCTTCATGGTCCTAGAATTGGCGTGGACCTCCTCCTCCTCCTTCAGGACAATTCTCTCAACCTATGCCACAATAACAGCTACAGCTACCTTCTCATGCGCCCACTAATAATCCTCCTTTTCATCCTCAATTGCCTATCCAAGCAAATCCGAATCCAAATAACAGAGTGGCTCAACAGGTTGAGACATTCAACCTCCCTGCATATAGTATTTCCACTATGGAATGTAATGAATCAAACCTTTGATCTGGTCGGGTTGTCAATACTCAAACTTCACCTATAATTGTTGAGCATATCGATGATGAAGTATTAGAACCAAAACAAAGAACGATAAGTGATGAGCCAACATAGATTCCTATAGAGAAACGAACCCCTTCACAAACTATTGTTACTAGAGGGTGTCATACTGGTCCACCCTATCCTGAAAGATTATCTTTGAGAAAACAAAGTCATCCTCCTGAATTTGACTTTTTGGGAGAATTGCAAAATTTATTCATTAAAATTATGTTACTTCGGGCTATGAATGATGTGCCGATTTATGTTAATACAATTAAAAAATTTTGTTATAAGAAACCTGGTAGAAAACCAAAAGACCCACTTACTATTCATGTCATGGGTAAATTATTAGATATAATGTTGGGGAAATATATACCTATCAAATACGGGGATCCTGGAAATCTGATTCTGACAGTGCAGATTAACAGGGTGGACATCCCAAATGTACTGGTAGATTTGGGGGCAGCAATTAATGTTATAACCTCTGCAATCATGATTACCTTAGGTTTGTGGAACCTTAAGCCAACTCCCACCATCCTAGAATTGGTAGATCGGTCTACTATTAGACTGGTAGGGAAGCTGGAAGATATCACTATTTCAGTAGACTCATGGAAATACCCTGTTGACCTTTTGGTTTTACATACCAAATCCCTAGCCAATGGGCACCCTTTGATTTTGGGAAGACCTTGGCTCGCAACCACAGATGCTTACATTGGGTGTTTTTCTAGAAACATGGTAATATTCAATGGGGAAGTTATAAAGAACCTTATCCTTTTACCCCTATAGAACCAAGTTCATCAAATAAACCCGTATTTACCTTGATTCAAAAGTCTCTACCTACCAAAGCATCTGAATCTGAGAATGAATAAATTAGACCCATCCTTAACATCAACGAGGCTCTCTATTTTAAAGATGAAACGGAGGACGATGCCATTAGCACCTTTCTCAGCAATCTCGACTTCGTTTCTGACTCAACCCGTTAACTATTAGAAACTGTCATGAGCTGCAACGTTCATGAAGATATTGAACCAGAAACAAAAATAGAAAACATTCCTGAAATTGTACCTCGTAATAGTGTTCCTGTAGAAATTGAACCAGGGAAAACATTGAATATTAATACAGGCCTTTCACACTCCCAATCCAAACAGCTGCTAAAATTCCTTCGAGAGCATAAATAAGCTTTTGCTTGGGAGTATACCGACATGAAAGGCATCCCTGTTGATTTATGTACTCATCATATATACATTAAAGAGGAATGTTGACCTATTAAGCAGCCATAAAGAAGAATGAATCATGCCTTAAAAAACATTGTCAAAGATGAATTGAAGATGCTATTATATGTGGGTTTTATTTATCTGATATCCGACAGTCAATGGGTTTCCCTGCTGGTCATTGTTCCTAGGAAGAATGGCATGTGGCGAATTTGCATAGATTACAGGGAACTAAACAAAGAAACTCAGAAAGACCATTTTCCTTTACCCTTTATTGACTAATTCCTTGATACATTAGCCAAGAAGGAGTTTTTCTCCTTTTTGGATGGATTCAGCGGATACAATCAAATACAAATAGCTCCTAAGGATCAAGACAAAACTACCTTCACATGCCCTTGGGGAACCTTTGCCTACCGATTCCTTCCATTTGGCCTTTGTAACACACTTGCTACCTTTCAAAGGGAAATATTAGGAATTTTCTCTGATCTAGTTAATGATAGTGTTGAGATTTACATGGACAACTTTACCCCATATGGGGATTCCTTTACAAAAGCTTTGCAAAACTTAGAGAAAGTGCTTGAAAGATGCAAACAAACACATGTTTCTCTAAGTACAGTCAAATGTCACATGAGGATGAAAGAAGGGATAGTGTTGGGACATTTGCATTCAGCTACATAAATTTAGGTTGATCCTACAAAGATAGACATAATCTTAAAATTTCCTACGCCTAAGACACCGACACAGGTACGCAACTTTATTGGTTATGCCAGCTATTATAGGTGTTTCGTAGAAATTTTTTCTAAAATAGCATTCCCACTTTTCCAATTACTACCTAAAGATGCAGAATTTGTGTGGACAGGTGAATGTGAAGCAGCTTTTGTAGAAATAAAGGAATAGTATGCAAGGCTCCGATATTACACGGTCCTGACTGGAAACTCCCATTTCATATCTCTATTGATGCTTCTCAAATAGCAGTATGGGTGGTTTTGTGGAAACGGGAGGATAAGAAGCCGTATGCAATTTACTATGTCAGCAAGAATTTGGCACTTGCTGAATTATAATATACGGTAACTAAAAAGGAGTTCTTGGCTATGATTTATGTTGTTAATAAATTCTGGCATTATATCACAGGGTATCCTACTTTCGTTCACATTGATCATTCAGCTATTAGGTATCAGATGAACAAACCAATAACCGTTGGTTGCGTTACAAGATGGTTATTGTTTATTCAGGAGTTTGATATTACCATTGTAGACAAACCAGGGAAAGATAATGTAGTCGCAGATTTCTTGTCTAGGATGGATACTAGTGATAAAGGTACACCTATAGAGGATAGTTTTCCAGATGAACACTTTTTTGCAATTTCTACTCACACTCCATGGTATGCAAATATTGTTAACTTTCTTGCTAGATGAAAGGTGCCTCAACACTTATCTTATAGAGAACAATGAAGGATTATCCATCACAGTGCTCGTTATTCATGGATAAAGGGATATCTCTTTTACATAAGATTTGATCAGCAAATCCAGCACTGCATAAGTGGAGATGACATATGTGATGTCCTTAAAATTGCTCATGATGGCCCCTGTGGGGGACATTTTGCAGATAAGAGAACATGTCATAAGGTGTTACAAATGGGATACTATAGGCCTTCTATTTTTCGTGATGCAAGGAAATATGATAGAGGGTACGATAGTTGATAGCAGATGGGTCATCATGGTCAGACAAATGAAATGTCATTAGAGCCCCAACTAGCTCTTAATCCCTTTGAAAAATGGGCTATCGATTTCGTTGGGCCATTTAATCCCCCCTTCACAGAAGAAAGTTCACATTTTGGTTTGTACAGATTACGTAACAAAATGGGTAGATGCCAAGGTTGTTGTGAAAGCAACAGAACGGGTCATCTCGATACGGAGCTCCTAGAGAGATAGTTTCAAATGGAGGGGCACAATTTACATCACATCTAATAGCAAGACTCATGAAAAAAATATGGAATCAAGCATAGGGTAACATCTCCATATCACCCTCAGGTGAATGGTCAAGTTGAAAGCACAAACAAGGTACTAGAGAACATTCTTACAAAGACTATAGCGAGCCATCGCTGGAATTGGGCTAAAAAACCTCCTGATGCACTGTGGGTGTATAGAAAAACATGGCGAAACACAACAAGGTTTTCACCATATGAGCTTATCTATGGGAAATCCTCTTTGTTTCTAGTGGAATTTGAAATTAAGATGCTCAGGATATCCCTTGAAGTAGGTTTAGATCTTTTAGAAGCCCAGAAACATCGACTGGAACAGTTGAATGAGTTGGATGAAATTCGTTTGGTACTTGTCTAGAATACTACTGCAATCCAGCAGCAGTGAACTAAATGGCATGATAAATTCATTCAGAAAAAGGTGTTTTAAAGAGGAGATTGGGCATTACTCTATGATTCTCGGTTCAAGTATTTTAAGGGAAAACTCTGCTCCAAGTGGATGGGACCATATGAAGTTGACACGGTGTTCAATAAATGCATTGTTAGACTTATCACAATTGATGAGGCACATACTCCTTTGATTGTGAATGGACATCGCCTCAAATTATATCACCATCCAACTTCAAGAGAGTCCTTTATTAAATATCTCTCTGATAACTCTGGTTTTGAAGTTATTAGTGCAGAGAATTGCTCCTCTGCACTCCTAATTTATATGTATGTGTGTGTGTGTGTGTGTGTAATATAATAAAAATGTTACTACTCTATCAATATTTTTCTTGTAGGTACCTCGCTGGTGTTGTTGCTCCTCCTCCTCTAGTGTTGTTACTCTGATGATGCCAATTTTGTCTAAGTACTTCACTAGTGTTATTACTCTGATCATGGTGATTTTAACTAAGTACTTTACTAGTGTTCTTACTCCTCCAGTGTTGTTACTTTTTCGGTGTTATTACCCTGTCACGATTTCGTCTAAGTATTCCGGTGTTCTTACTCCTCCGGTGATGTTACTCCTCTGATGTTGTTATTCCGCTAATGTTGCTATAACGTCGTGATTTTGTCTAAGTATTCCAGTGTTGTTACTCCTTCGGTGTTGTTACTCCTCTAGTGTTGTTACTCCGTCGCGCTTTCGACTAAGTGTTCAAGCAGTGTTGTTACTCCTTGGGTGTTGTTACTCCCCCAATGTCATCACTCCTCGGTTGTTGTTACTCCCTCCGATGATGTTACTCCTCCACTGTTGTTACTCCATCAAGGTAAGTCGTCAGGTACATCCCCAATCGACTTTGTGGATTTTATTAATAATTCATGTGACATGACTTGATATCACCACAGACGGTCATCCCCTTAGTTGAGGGGAGGTACTATAATAAATGAAAAGATGTTATAATAATGATTTATTATTACTTTTATTAAACCTTGTGCTAAGCGCATTAATTCTAAGATTTTCCACCATACTTCGCACGATACCCATATGCATCGGGACTTTAAGTTAGTATTGTTGTACTAATGAAACGTCATTTCCAATGCTGTGAAGTAATTACCATTATTATCATCCATTATCCGCCATGATTTTTCCATGTTTCACTGTTATCCTCTCAGTTTTCACTCTCACAGCACCCCATCGCTATCACAGCTCTTTCATTACAAATCTACATGCCAGCATTTCTCGACGGTCTATTGTCACTCCAAGTGTTGTTACAGAGCCATTGCAGAATGGGTGGGTAGGCTATGAGACATGAACCAGAGAGTAAAAAGTAGGTTTGACGCAATGCATATGTTTCGCAAGTCTTGTTGGATGTAGGGTAGCATGTGTATTTTGAGAGGCTACAAGGATTTGATGAAGCCATCACAATAGAATTTGCATTAAACCTGGAAGGAAATCATTCTAGAGTCTGTGGGTTAGATATTTCTGTCATGGAGGAAGTTATTTCGATTGCCAGTGGATTACAGGGAGAAGGTCATAAATGGTTCTCTCGGAAGTCTGCTCTGTCGGAGTTTCTGGAATTGTTTTTGCAAGTTGGGTAGGCAGTGGTCCAAAAAGGAAGAGGGTACGATCGTAAATCTCTGCCATATCCATGAGGTGAGGTGGCGTATTTTGTTATGAGATATGTTACCTACGAAGGTCGTTTCTCTACATTGTTTAAGTATCATTTAATAACTCCTTGCATGCCTTCGGTTCCGGCATACGCAGGTTCATGCTTTAGACATGCCATACTTCCTATGGAGCAGCGTCCACTTAATGGAGCAATCTTCCTGTCGGTCTCGACAACCATTAGCAGTTCTCACAAATCATTGGTTGGTTAGATTATTGGTGGTGCATGCCCTATCTCGAACCTATGTGGCTTGGCCACAATTCACCAAGCTAGCGGAGGAAGAACTTGTGGGTATGCTTCCTACAATGGAGGAGGAAGAAGATTCAGCAGCAAAAGAAGAGGCCATAGGCGACGTTGTTCCAACGTTGCCTGTTGGCCCAATAGAGATAGATGCAATGGAGATAGAAGATAGTGCAGTTGACGTTGCTCCACAAGAACTAGCGTCAACTACCAATCCAAGAGGAGAATAACCACCCTTGGATGCAGTTACAGGTGGCACTAACACACAAGAACCAGCATCACCTGTCCAAACAATTGAAGAACTTTTGGTTGAGAATTTAGGTGGTGTTGTTACATAAGAACCATCACCACCTGTCCAGACAATTGAAGAACTTATGGTCGGAATTGTAGGTGGTGCTGACACACAAGAACCATCGCCACTTGTTCAAACAGTTGAAGAACCTGTGCTTGAAATTGTAGGTGGTGGTGACACGCAAGAACCAGCACCACCTGTTCAAATAGTTGAAGAACCTATGGTTTAAAATGTGGGTGGTGTTGTCACACAAGAACCAGCACCACCTGTTCAAATGAACGTGGAACCTTTGGGGGAAATAGGGGTCATAGTCGACACCACTCCACAAGAGACAGTGCCAATTGCTGGACAAAAGGACAACTTGGAAGAAGCACAGGCAGGAAGAGAAAAAGGGAGAATCGAACACGAGAGGAGAATCACCACCCTTTGATGCAATTACAGGTGGTGTTGACACACAAGAACCAGCATCACCTGTCCAAACAATTGAAGAAATTTTGGTTGAGAATTTAGGTGGTGTTGTTACACAAGAACCAGCACCATCTGTCCAAGCAATTGAAGAACTTCAAGTCGGAATTGCAGGTGGTGTTGACACACAAGAACCAGCACCACTTGTTCAAACAGTTGAAGAACCTGTGGTTGAAATTGTAGGTGGTGCTGACACACAAGAACGAGCACCACCTATTCAAACAGTTGAAGAACCTATGGTTGAAAATGGGGGTGGTGTTGTCACACAAGAACCAACACCACTTGTTCAAATGAATGTGGAACCTTTGGGGGAAATAGGGGATGTAGTCAACACCACTCCACAAGAGACAGTGTCGGTTGTTGGACAAAAGGACAACCTGGAAGAAGCATAGGCTGGAAGAGAAAAAGGGAGCATAGAACAGTCGGTGAACATAGAAGAAGAGGAAGGAGGAACTGCGTCAGCAGGCATTAAGAGAATGAAAATTGATGAGATTATCACTCGCTCTCCTTTTCTTGCATATTTTCCAAAAGGGGCAAGGAAAACTCGTTCCTCTATACACATGGGGAAAGAAGAAGCTTCTCCCCTGATCCTAAAATTTGTTGGGAAAGCTAAGGGCACCATTATCAATACTATTATTCAAAACCCAGTGTCGATTGGTGAAAGAATTGAGCAAATTGAAGGGTTGGAGATCAACACTATGACAGCAAGAACCAGTGTGAACCAAAGGACAAAATGAAGAAGCAATGGCCAGCACTACTTCTACAAAAACCATTCATGAGCAGATGGAAGAGGATGCTACTGATCAGACTAACCCATAAGGGTTAGAAACCATTCTTGAGAAGATGGAAGAAGATGTTGCCGATCAAACTAACCTGCAAGGGTTAGCAACCATTCCTGAGCAGATGGAAGACAATGTTGCTGATCAAACTAACCCACAAGGGTTAGAAACTATTCTTGAGCAGACGGAGGAGGGTGTTGCTGATAAGACTAACCCGCAAGGGTTAGAAACCATTCCCAAGCAAAAGGAAGACGATGTTGTTCACAAAACTAACCCGCAAGGGCTAGGAACTATTCCTGTACAGGTTGAAGAGGACAATCGGGTAGCAGAGCAACTACAAGAGGAAGGTATCAAAGACACTACCCCACAAGACCCTGCAGTGAATCCAAAGTCATAGAGGGAAGACGTAGAGGTCCTAAGACCTTAAGAAGGAGATGGCAAGGTTGTTCCCCGAGTCGAGGAACAAACAAAAGAAATCAGAGTAAAACAAGAATCGGTTGACGATTTTGTCAATGTCAACCCGCTAGGCCCTCGACTAGTTGTGAGACCTATTGAAGAAGTAGTTTTGAAATAAGAGTTTATCGAGCAATGTGCGAAAAGGAGACCCCCTCTTAACGAAAGATATGAGGCACAATTCATAGAGAATATGCAGTTGAAAATAGAAACCATGAAATTGAGGAAATGGATGTGGCGCTTGTGAAGAAGAGTGAGAAAGCACAAGAAAAACATTGTGAAGCCCCGGCCTGAAATTGTTTCAGTGGCAACATAGACCGAAGATAGGCCAACAACTTCAGCGGCTACATAGACAGAGTCGGTTTTGCATATGATCGAGGTGCGAAAGTTTGTCATGTTTGCAGAAATTCAGAAGTGGCAACCTACAACAGCTCGCTTTCAACGAGGGATCATTCCTTTAGAAGCACGCTAGGAAATAATAAGGCAAACTCGCGAGCAAGCTGTGAAAACAGTCTCTGACTACATAGAACGGATAGAAAAGGAAAAGCAGAAGCAGGAGAAACAATAGAAGCGCAATGAGGGGCTAGAAGAATAGGTGAAGCTATTAAAGGTCGATAAGGAAGAGATGTTTACCTTGGTATAGCAGGCAATGGCTTTTCGCCCCCTGCTCATACCTACGCCTTGTTCCTCCATGAACAATAACTATTCTTTTGTTTAGAAAGTGTCTGCCAAGAGCTCAACCATGATATGGAAGATTCAATGCAATTTTTGCGCATCATGAGATGCCATAAAATTCTGGATTAGCATTTGATGTGTGAGTTGTACATGCATGACTATTTTCTAGGCAATGATCAATCATTTAACCTAGTTCCATATGTAGGAGACATTCAACTGAGGGCCTTTACCTCCTACACAGTCGACCAAGTTAAATGGAAAAAGGCCTTTGACACGTTTGAAGAAAATCAGGCAAACAGGCCACTTGTCGTTCGGATGGAGAATTGTCAGTCTGTGAATGTTTATAACAGACATGACACCCTCTTGGGGATCAAGGGACAAAAGGAACAAATGTTGGCAACTCAACAATGGTGTGTTGGTATATGCACAAAACATATCTTTACTTGTCAGGAGGAGGCTCGGAATAGCTTCCAGAAACGATGGATGCTCTCGTCATCAACTGTCAGGATATGTGATCCTTTTGGGGCCCCTAATTTTTTTCGAGCTCTAAACAGGGTACTCCGATATATTGCGTGCATGTGACTTTGTGGGGTCCGATGGATGGGTTTGAGGTTTTGATTTCTCATCATCTTGTTGCCAACTAATCAGTACACTCTAGCTTAGGAGGTAGGCGAGGATTGGTGGAAAGAAGTCATCTAGACAGATGGGTATAAGCCTCCGAGAACAAAAATATCTACAAAATACGATCATGCATAGCTTCACGCTGAACATTGCAGCTCTAACCCAGACTTGCACAGGCGAGGAACTACATGAGGACACGCAGTAAGGCCAGTTGGGGGGAGATGTTCGTGGCTAGATTTGCATAGTTTTATTCACCCTTTTACCCTGTTCTTTTTATACATTTCACGCCAACAATGGTTAATCGATATCTTAAAGTGCATAGATATACCTCTTGTCATGTCTTTATGGATTGTTGGTCAATGAAGTATAGTCGTAAGGGATTAATACCTAAGCGGCTTGTTAATTTAGTTATTTCTGCAAATTTTGTTGAAATTGGCAACTAGGGAAAAACTTCATGTGGGTCATCTTATTCATGGTTGATAATATGTTCAGTATATTCCTCCCATCAAGAGGTGTAGGATTGATATAAAGATCATCTGATTCCGATAAGTATTCATGGAGATATGAATTTATTTTGATTATGGAATTATTATTAAGCCGACCTACAACTCATGTAGGCTCAGAAGCCCAACAATCATATCTATTCAAACACCAACGTTGTGTATAAATATAGGACTTTTCCTCATTTGGACTCACCTCATCACATCTCTCTCTCTCTACTGCGCTAAAAAGAGTCTCTTCTCTACTGCGCAAAAAAGGGTCTCTCCCTCACACGTGTGAAGCCAGAAGCTATTGAAACTGACGCTGCAACTGCAAAAGTAAATTTTGACCTACATGGACTAGAAGATCTCCTCATCTGAACCGTGTTGTAGGTTCATATAAACCTCCTCTGAAAGCCGCAACTTTTGGTGGTGGAATCAAGTCAATCCGACGAACAGTTTGAAAGATATCGACTACCCTAGTTTGAAGGAAACTGCTGAAACTAAAGCTGCAACTGCAGAAGTGAAGTTTGACCTGCGTGGACTAGAAGATCTCCTCATCCAAACTACGTTGTTGGTTCATCTGAACCTCCTCTGAAAGCCACAAACTTTCGTGGTGGAATCAAGTCGATCCGACGATCGGTTTATGAGATATCGTCTGCCCTAGTTTGATGACAAAGCTGCTAATGCTGATGTTATTGATCTAGGGTTTGCTACTACTAATATAAATCAGATTTATTGTACTATTTCTCTTTTTTGAATTATTGAAGATAAAATAATATTAGATCAAAGGTTTTCCCCACACATTGTCTCTGGCTAGCCGCCACATCTTGTGTCTCTTGTCTTGGCTTGTTTTCTGTCGATCGTTTAATGTTCTATCTGCACTTTACTTTATGTAAATGTGATTGCTAATCTGTGGAATATAATAAGAAAAAGAAGTAAATTTTTATAAGCATATAACATACCACAACTCAACAGATTTAAAGAGAGAATGACCAGGACCTTAATTCACTATACGATGCTATCAAAGCTGGAAGAATTATCCTTGAATATCGGCTGCAACAATGAATCAATCTTTCGATTGACACACTACTATCTTTAACATTTTGTTTCGTTCGGAAAACCACCATGCAATTAAGGGCAGATAGTGTCATAATTCTAGGATTTGTATTATTGACAAATTGTATAAAGTAGAGTTGCAGGTTGTGAAAGTTATCGTTGTTGAGAGTCATTAAGGTTATAGGAGAAATACTTTAAATTTGAGTCTATAACAGCATACTTGTAATATTTCTTTTATTAATGACAAGTTGACCTTCTGAGCATATCGTGATTTTTTGATCTCATCACAACCCTGATCAGGGAGTTAGGCCCACTCTCTTGACCAGGTGTTCATGGATTAGATGTGTGTTAGGTTTATTTCTGTGAGTTTCTTATAGCTATGAATGTTTATCAGTGTGTTTTTGTGAGTCCTTATTGTTGGTACTCTTGCTGTTAGAGTTATTTCTTGTTGTTACTCTTATTTGATGTTATAGTATTGCTTGTTGTTACACATTGATGAATTTATAGTTAATGTTCAATGTTAGCTAGGGAAATTGTGGCCTGCACATACAGTGCACGAGAGCCTTGAAACAACTAGTAGAACCTCGGTTTGACAATTAAATGTGGATTGTGTCAATTGCATGATTCATACTTGGACACCAACACAATTAAGCAGTGACATTAATGTGCAGTTGTGCAGTGACAGTGATATGCAGTTTGAGTAGTGATAGTGATATTGATGTGCAACATAGTGCAGTGATCAGTCTAAGCAATATTGCGCAGTGACCAAATTGAGTTGTGGAAGTGGTTAATGATAACAAGTTGTACAGTGATTGGTTTGTGGGAATAGAGATCAACGACTACCAGAATTCGACATTTATTCTACATATTTCTTATAGTGATTCTACAAAGTACAAGGGATCCAGTGTAAAAATTGTAAAAGGTGATCCACCGACTCTTTTGGGTGATTAGTGTCACCTTCAAGTTGTGGCCTAAGAACACTTCAGGGCGACAGGGTGGTGCTAGGTCAAGTTGCGATTTGCACATGGCGTTGTGGCATCCATTCAGTTGTGGCTGATAAACTAATAGGCCAGCAAAGCATCCTTTCCGACAAAAACTAGTAAATAGAGTGTTGGGGCACTCATTAGGTTATGGCATGATCTACAGGGCGTTGGGGTGTCCTTCTAGTTGCAACAGGATACTAGGGTTTAGTAGCATCCTACGAGTTGTGGCTTGTGAATTAGGGGGTTGACGCATACCATATTTGTAGCTAAAATCTTGACGTAGTTAATATTTATTTTAAAGAGAGAAGAAAACAATTACTAAAGAAGCGTTCGATGCTTTTTGACCCAAAGGGGGTTTTTCTCCTAAAAACTTTATGTCCTTTGTTTTATCTTTTTGCAAGGTTGTATGGCATTGTCTATTGTTGAATTTTGTTTATGATCATCTGAAGAATAACAATAATAGAAAAAAAAGTGTTAGTTGCTAAGAAATATTGATTCACCCCCCTCTCAGTGTTTTCAATAGCATAATCATATCGAAACATCAGAGTCATCAGATCATAAAAATTTATTCACAATGTGTCATGCTTTGTTTCATCAACATCCTTCCTCATACATTCAGTCATCAAGAAGAGTCATCCTCACCTTTTGTCAGGAATTTTTTACTTCCCTGTGTAACCAGTAGTCTTTCATATCATATCAAATGTTGATTACTACCGAAAGAGCCCAAACAAATTCAAAGCATGCCAATGCAACCAGACATATTCCAGTATCTTTCTCTTCCTGCATATAGAGAACACAAGTTAACTAAATCAAACAAGAATTTCAAGAACATTCATACATCTTACTTCAGTTGGGCATCTAGTTTTCTTCACACTGCTCCCCATCTTGAACATGGGACTTCATCATGCTACAACTGTATCAACAAACTTCTACAAAGCTTGCTTCAAATATGAGAGAGTAGAAAATATTTTTAATATCATCATGGTCCTTCTTCTACTAGGTGAATAAATCTTCCCATGAATTCGTCTAATGGAGGATCTTTCAGTGACCTTCACCAATTAGTGGTTGCATGTACTTATACTATAGTTGTATAGTGAATTCTTTAGTATGTTGTGCCAAATCTCTCTTTTCATCGATCAGCTCAGAATGACTACCTTCTCAATCAGGCATGCATACTTTCATGATCATTCTTCAGATGAGTCTTATTATATGCATCAGAGTGCCCAAGCATCAAACTTGATTACCAAGTTATCATTCTCAAGGTCCTTCCACTTCCCTCCTATCATGCTCAGCAAACCACAAGATTTTCTTTCCTAAGTTGTCTTCCTTTTCTTTCTTCATGATGCTTCTACAAAACTTATTGACAAACACAACCAAGAAAATATATGCAATAATAAAAGCATGATGTTCATCAGTCATTCTAGGGCTTCCAAGGAATCTAAGAGGCTGGACTCCTAGGGATTTTAAATACAAATCTTAGCTTACAAAATTGACACATCCATCCATACTAGGGTTAATCATATACCCTAAACTACACTCAAGCCCTAGAAATTGGGAAATAGTGTTTCTATGAGGAAACAAGTTAGAGTTAGGGTTTCCATATGACTAGGGTTTATCCATGAACCATCTAGGGGTTACAATCTAAACATCAACAATAGTGAAAATTACAAACCCCATAACCATATAGACAATTAAACCCTACTTTATGTACAAAATAACATGTCATACATACCTTACAATTGCATACCTTTGTTCTTCATGATCATGATAGTTGCTACAAAGCCTTCCTTTGGATGCCAAGATTTCTTTATTGTTCTTCAAGACTGTCAAAAGTTGCCTTCAAGGGGCACTGGAGTTTCAAGGTATCCTTCATGTATACTTCTTTCATTAATTTGGTACAAAACAATTTTTCCCACTGATCTGACTCATTCCTTCCTTAAGATAGAGATGGATTTGCTTTGAAATGGTTCCCAACAAATGTCTTCTCTTATTAATGCAAAAGGAACACCTGTAGCTCTTCCTTGTAGGGTTATTTTAGAGATTGTAGTGAGTTCTCCAAAAAGAAATAATTTCACCGCTCCTTTTCCACTTTTGGTTAGGTATAACTGTAGATTTCACACATTGTCTTCAACAAGAATGACTGCTTCCTTTACAGTTCTTTTCAATAGGGTTGGTTCCCTTACAATTTTAATGCAAATTCAAAAAGATGTGTAATAGATACATGAGAGGTTGCTACAGGCCTGACAGATATATATTTCTTGAGAGAGAGACCATATGATTAGGGCTTGCTATAGACCTTATAAACGATCTTCACACAATAGAGTCGCACTTTGATTTCAAGAGTCAACCTACAAAGTATTGTTAGGACTTGAACCCTTTATATATATATATATGACCACAAGTATGTATCTTGTCATCACAGGAGTCTTGGTTCCCTTTTCTACGTGGTTGTAGTTTCAAGTCAGACATTGCAATGCTTCATAGATAACTCGGACTTGGATTCTTTCTGTGAGAAGTAATAAGAAACACCTTAAAAACTAATTTGGCCACCCCTTAATTATGCACAGAACACTTCGAAAGTACCAAAATTTTGGATCTGTGAAAAGGAGATTTCAAACCTTCATTTTTATGCTCAAGTCCTCGCTTTCTTTTGTAATGGGCTCAGCCTTGACTAAGTTATATTCCTATCCTTTATGTCATCGAAAATAGAGCTTCTAGGCTCCTTTGCTCTACTATTTCAAGACTTTGGTCCTAGCACAGAGAAAAGTTTCGAACTTTTGGACCTTTTTGAAGTGATTTCAAATAATATCTATATTCAGGATTTCATTTATTTTCTCAAAGGATTCGGTATTGAATGGTCTATCTCTTTATCCTCTCAGTTTTCCAAAACAATGTGTTTATCTTCCTCAAACTTCCTCTTTATTCAAGTATAAGTTTGCAGTCTAGTTTTTGCTTTAAGGGATTAAAAATATGCCAAGAACTTAGTTCTACTTCCTTTTAGGAGCTCATTCCTAGGTAATTGTCTTCCTAGCTAAACTTGAAGCCTTTGTAACCTTCTTTTTTGCCCTTATATAAACGACCCACGCTCTAATACCATGTTGATTAATCTAGGGCAGTGCTTCATTAGGGTTTTAATAACAGATTTCTCATTAACTTGACAAGTTCTTGTGATGCTTATTACATTAGCTCTTTATTTTTAAGTTTTGTTCATTATCAAGATAAATGTCAAGCAGGAAGATCACAATGCAAACAATAAAGGCACCAGAGAAAGGCTCCAAGCCAGGGAAAAAACCACTCAACATGGGAAAACCCAAAGAACTCTCTTCTTATTTAATCAATTTTATTTATTTAAAGTTTCGTGCGTGCTTTCTTATAATCCTATCTCTTATGTTTTCCTTGGAAGGAGATTTTGCAGGAATACTCTAAATTCAAGAAGCTTGCAATAAGGATTATGTCTAGATTCAAAGGGAGACTCAAGTGAGAGGAAGGAAGTTTTGTTGCAGTGGAATCCTTTCAATAGGAAACCCTACAAGGTTTCTAAAAGAAGTAAATCATGGTATGTATAAAGACTTTTAGTTGGTCTTCTTCATATAAGAAGGTACGATCATTTAAAATTTGTTTTATATTACTAATTATCTCATGTCTAGGGTTTTGAATCACAAATATTCTTCTTTGTTAGGGTGATTAATCTTTAGATTAGATTAACCCTTACCTCTCTATCTTTTGTTTAAAGAGGTGAAACCCTAACCTTTAGGGTCCACAGTGAAACCCTAGTCTACACTTAGGGTTTCGAACATATGATGAAATCGTACTCTCCTTACATTTAGGGTTCAATATTATTATGATAAAACCTTAGCCTTTTAGGGTTTGTTGTTAATGTCTAGGATATATGATATAGCACTAGATATTTTAGGGTTTGATGATTTAGGGTTTATAACAAATTTGTGTAATAGTTAATGATAAATCCTAGCAATAAAACCCTAGGTGTATATGCTTCCATGTGATCGAAACCCTAGCTTGGTCAAAAATTGTTGAATATCTAACATTGAAGTTTTTTATGTTTGGCTCCTAAAAACCCTAGTAAAAAAAGATATGAGATTCTAGGGAATAATAATAAAACCCTAGATGTAAAATGTTTTTGCAATGATTAAAGTCCTAACTTGACTTAATTGTTTAGTCTTGATGATGAAGTGTAGGGTTTGCGACAAAAAACCTAGCAAAAGTGACCGTCAAAATTCTAAGGTATAAAAGGTGTAACCTTTGTTAATTGTAAAACTAGCTTCATCTAGGTTTTGGATATCTAAAGTATGATTTCCTAGTTTTTATAGACCTAGATTTTCTCATTCTAATATGTTAACACTGTATTGATAAAATTGACTTTACCCTTTATATGTGTCCCTGGTTGTACTTTTTGTTGAACTTTGGCAGGAATTTAGGCTTCAAGATGTTGAAGATGCTTATTTCATATTTGATAATGATGTTGAGCACGATGGAAGGGGAAAGTTGCAAGAATTTTCTTAATAGATGACCTTGTTGTGAAGTGAGAAGGAATAATGATCTAAAGGTTGAAGTTCTCGAATAATATGGTGATGTGAAAAGAAAGAGCCTATGTGATGGATTTATCCCCTAGTAAAGAAGAAGGTTGGATAAAGCAAGTATATATCTCTCCATTTAAGAGGAAGGGTATATTGTGACAACTATAGTGAAGACCTTGAAGAAAGAATAAAGATCAGAGAAAGGCTAAAGCACTATAGATGGTTATTCGTGATTGATGAATTCGTGGACAAGAATTGGATGTTTTAAAAAGTGTTGAAGTTGAATTTGGTGCAGCTAAAGAAGTTGAAAAAGGATGCTTCCATCAAAACATACTTGGATAAGCAGTGTCAGAATAGTTGAAGACCCTGAAGTTTCGTTCTAGCATACAAAAACCTATATATTGAAGTTTGATATTGATTAGGATTTTTAAAGCTACTTGATGTTCTAATAGTTGCAAAGGTAGCTAATCTCTCCCTTGGAAGTTTTGAATATTTAAACCAGCACGCTTGGATTGCGAGGGAGAGATGAAGTACCACAAAACTGGCTGAATGATGGTACTTGGGAGGACATCTTAGTTGATTGTTGATAATGTCTAGATCTGGGTGAGGGAGGGTATCATTGGTCTTGTGGAGCTCCAACCTTCGATATGATACCTAGATCCATGAGGGTTGGTGTTCAGATTGAAGCCTAATGCTCACAATAGTGAGAGATACATGGATAACACCTTAGTCCCTGATATTATATTAGATCCTTGCATGAGTGTATGTAGATTATGTCATGAAACTATGATCTTTGATGTGTTGGATACCTTGGAAGTTAAGGTATCTGAATCATTGAGTATGTTGTTGTTCTCTTCTTAAGAACATTTCAAATTAAGATAAATTTTGTACCAATTGAACAATTATGAATACCTCCCTAGTTAAGAGGAAGTGTTAAGAAATGTAACTAGTATCGGTCTTCATAATTATATATGATTCATGATGTAATATATTTGTCAAAATAAAATAAAAGAAAAATTATTTATAAGCATGGGTTTCATGTTTTGTTTATTTTGTTTCTAGGTAAAAAGCCTCCAATGAAGGCTTCTAGGGTTTGTGTCATGTATCATTGTCCTTTTCATTATGTAATAAACCCTTCTTAGGCTTTGTATGTCAAGAAATAAAATTATTTTTGAGTCTAAAGTGTCAATTATGCCTCCTCCACCAATTTATCCTATCCTCCAGTCAAGTTTGCCTCATTAGAGTAATTCAACCACACATAACAACTATAAATAAGAAACTACTCAACCTCATTTGGTTATCCAACCAAGCAAGTTCAATTTGCAGTGGCAGAAGGAAGAAAGAAGAGTGAAATACCTAGAAAGGAAAGAGGAAAACCATAGCGAAGGAGACACTTGTAAAGAAAAAGGAAGTTGAGATTCTCTCTCTTCTGTCATAGGTGTGAGTTTCTGGGTTGTTGCAGATGATCTAGGTGGCTCAAGAAATACTCAGAATCCAAAAATAGATCAAAATTCAAAGTCACTGGATTGAATTAGAACTAGGGTCAGATCGAAGATCTCGTTGCAAGCTTTCCAACGACGTGAACAACACCTCAATCTGAGCTCGTATGAGAGAATTATGGTCAGTCAAAGTTTTGGTCAAACTAGGACCAGTGGTAGTCTTTAACGAGGCAACAATTTGGCAAAGTCTCGGCACACGGAATTCATCCATTGAGACAAGTGAATTTGTCGCCTCTTTAATTTTGTTAGTGACCCTTTAAATTCAACAAAAAAAAAATTAACTAATACCCCTTAAAGTATTAAAAAATCAAAAATATATATATTATATGAGGGCAAGTTGGTCACCCCACCACCCGGGCAGCCCCAAAATGACAACGGTTTAAAAATAACTCACACCAACAGACCATGCCATATGGGAGAGGCTTGCGGGTTTGACCCTAGGACCTTCGCCTGCCTATTCTAGACCACCACCAACGGCCCGCACAGGCCAATTTGGAATCTCTGTCGCAAACGTATATAAAAACACACTTTCGACATTCAACCGGGAGTAGAACGAGCGGAGCGAAGTTCCAACCACGCTGAAACCATGACTAGCCTAACCCTGACATCGAGTTCCTAGAGTGGAACCTTGACGTAGGGGTATCTTTTGATGCCAAGAAAGATTCCTTGGGGGTCCAGAAGTGTCGACATCGGAATGTGGTCAAGTTTATAGTCATTTAACGCGATTTCACACCATAAATCCAATGGTGATGTTCGTTTCTGTAGTTGACCCTTACGTTTTCATTCCATGCTGGAAAATGGAGGTATAAGGTTCATTTATGTAATTTGATTATAATTTGATTTCTATTGTCATTTAATGAAAGGTGCATCCCCACATTGAGCAAGGCCCAGAGGCGTCGCCCACACTGAGTGAACTCTGTAATCAAATTGTTTTGTGCCTTTGATCTTATGTTTCTTTTGATTTCCACTTTCTTTCATGTGTTTATGTTACTTTGTAACTTGCTCTTTTAAATGCATGCATTCATGAAGTAAAAGATCTTGATCAAGTTTGGTATGAGAGCAGGTATTCTTGAAGCAAGTTGCATAAATGAATGCTAACCAGGAACAAGCTCCAAAGAGGAGAAGGAAAACTCAAACCTTTGATCTTGAAGCGGGTGCAGCACGAAGATGGAACATGGAAAATGAGAAGCTCGAATGGACGAAGAGCAAAATTATCACAAGATCTTCTTCACCATGGTAGAGAAAGTTGACAAGTTGTTTATAGAATATGAGAAGACAATCAAACCTCAGAAAAAAGAACCAGATGATCATGCCTCGGTAAATCATGAAGGTGGAGGAGAAGAGCCTCCTCCCTCTCCGTCCTCCAGCGAACATTCTTCTTCTTCATATTCTCGTCATTCTAACATGCATCATATGGATGCATCTAAAAAGCCCTTTTTCAAGTTGGATGTCAAGTTTGATTTACCTGTATTTAGTGGAGAGTCTAATGCAGAAAATCTAGATAACTAGATAAGACGGGTTGAAGTATATTTCTGCATACAACAAATCAAAGAAGATGAAGCCAAGATCTACCTAGAATCCCTTCGATTAAGAGGCACTGCTCTCGTCTGGTGGGAAGGTAAGCTGCAGAAAGGTGGTAAGAACAGTCGTAAATTTTTTTCATCTTGGTCTAAGTTCATTTCTTCTTTAAGAGGATAATTTTACCGATTGGGTTACAGACAGAAGGCCATGATGGAATGGCAACATTTGAAACAATGTAAAAGTCAAATTATTCAGAATTTCACAAAGGAGTTTAGAAAACAATCATTAGCATTGAATGTTCCATTAGACACTTCTGAGACATCGATGAAATATATTGGCTCTCTGCATAGTTATTTGTGTCATTCGTTGTTATTATTTGAAACTAAGTCTCTTGATGAAGCTAGTGTGAAGGTTGTACATCTTGAAAGCAGGGGGAAGCATGAGCAACAAAACCGCCCAAAGAGGATAGCAACAGCTAAGAGAAGTCAAGTAAAGTCCTCTTGCACTCATTGTGAGAAAGAAGGGCATGATGTGGAGCGTTGATGGAAATTGCATCCAGAATTGAGGCCAAAAAAGAACGATGGAAAAGGGAAGCAGATGACCGTTGCAACTCTACAACAAGACCAAGAATCTAAATCAGAGAATGATGAGATCACATTGGTGGTATTTGCAAGTGTTGACCCAATTGACCTGGGATCATACTCATGTGATGAAATGAAGAATGCAGCTCTTGGGATTGCAAAAGATGAACTTATCGACTTGGGTTTTGATTCGGGCGATGAGACAAAGATTTCAGCAGATGTTGTGCCAAAAATGAAAATCGCACCAACTGTAGCATGGCTCCAAGAACTTGAAGAAATCAACCAAAGAGTTTAAGCAGAGAATGTTGAACTAAGGAGACACCTACAAGAAGCAAAGAAGGAGAAACAAAGGTTGCAACATCAATTACAAGCTCAAAAGGAGGCCTTGGAAAAGATGCAACATAACAAGCCTGAGGTAAAAAAAGTGATTCTTCAATTTCATGTACTTTTTATGACGATGATTTCGCTACTTTTGAGAAACATACTACAGGAATTAGATCAAAATTGTTGAAGAACATGGGGTATCAAGGGAAGGGACTCTGCATTAATGGCCAGGGCATTATGAATCCCATCAAAGTGGAGGAATTGCCTCATTACGCAAGACTTGGGTATGTCAAAAAAGAGATTGGAGAATGATCCAAGATAACCAATGACCAACCAACGACAGATGGTGGGAGAACCTCATCACGTTCCAGTGATAGTGAGGATTCCATGGGCACTTATCAGAGGCGCGCCAGGAATAAGCATTCCACGACGATCTGGAAAGTTTGGAGGAGGAAGAATCATTGTAGTTATTGCAACAAGGATGGACACCAGAGAGACATGTGTCAGATACTCCATGCCCAGAAAGCACCATTAAAGAAACTAGTTGGTGAAGATGTTCAACAAGCGAATTCGCCATAGGGAGACGTCACACTCACTTTGTTGACTAAGATATGGTTTTACTAGATATGGCAGCTTGTCATGAACGCATTTTGTAAATCATGTTGTGAATAATTGTAAAAGTGATAATGTGTTTTCCATCGCTTATTGAAGCTACGATGATGTTTTGCTCTGTCATTGATATTTGGAATATTGGTTTCTACTGTGAAGTAAACTTGACCATAAAGTCCATGTTATAAACTCTTGGCAAGTATGGGGTTGTTTGAGTCATGTTGTCTTGTATGTAAAGAATGTACCACAGGTTTGCATTGAATGCAGATGTTGAAAGTGTGGCTTGACAGGGACACATGCAGTGTGCAGGATGTGTACATGCTTTTGGAGGACCAAAAGCTCCTCGTTGGGGAGGAATGATCCAGGTAGCTCTAAAAATGCTCAAAATTCAGAAATAGCTCAAAAATCAAAGTCACTGTATTGAAGTAGAACTAGGGTCAGATCGAAAATCTCATTGCAAGATTTCCAATGGCACAAATGATACCTCAATCTGAGTTCGTATCAGAAAGTTATGGCCAGTCAAAGTTTTGGTCAAATTAGGCCCAGTGGCAGTGAGTAACGAGGAAACAATTTGGTAAAGTTTCGGTACACGAAATCTGGCCACCAGAACGAGCAATTTTGTCACCTCTTTAATTTTGTTGGTGACCCTTTAAATTCAGCAAAAATAATTTAACTAATACCCCGTAAAATATAAAATAAAATTAAAAACATATATATATATATATGATGGATGGTGGGCCACCACTCCCACCACCCTCTCCAACGATCAACTTAAAATAACCAAAGGTTGGTGCGTGGTCAAACCCCATCAACCATCGAATATACATATATATATCATACCAAGGGCGGGCCACCATTGGCGGACCCATCGCTCAATCAATGTACTACATGTGGAATGGCAAAGGGGTCGGTGAGGTTTGAACCTGCCCGGCCAGCTAGTCGGACTGCCACCCAAGTGGCCCCAAAACGATAACGATTTGAAAATAATGCGCACCAACAGACCATGCCATACAGGGGAGGCCCACGGGCTTGACCTCGAGACCTTTGCCCGCCTATTCTAGACCACCACCAATGGCCCACATGAGCTGGTTTGGAATTTTCACCACAAACGTATATAAAAACACACTTTCACCATTCAACCAGGGGGAAGGAGAAGTGGATCGAAATTCCAACGGGCAGAGCCACGATCAGCAAAACCCTAATGTCGAGTCGAGTTCCAAGATGTTAAATTATGGTATCTTCTATACTTAGAGAAGATTACTTCTTTTCTTCTTATTATTAGCAATCACATATACATTAAGTAAAGTGCAAATAGAACATCAAACGATCGACAAAAAACAAACCAAGACAAGAGACACAAGATGTGGCGACTAGCCAAGGACAAACCCCAATGTAGGGAAACCCTTTGATCAAATATTCTTTTATCTTCAATAGTTCAACAGAGAGAAATAGTGCAAAATCAGAATTCTATAATTTTATATCAACAGCAGCAAACCCTAAATTAGCAAAGTCAAACTTAGTTAAAGGAGATGAATTTGACCTCCAATACGCTTGGTCAATTTCCCGGTCAACTAGTCTTCAAACAGCCTGAAGAAGCAACCCTTAAACAGCGCTAAATACACAGTCAACCTGTTGCCCCAAACTAGGGCAATCAACGTTGGTCAAACTTGAGGTCAGGTTGCCTCGATTTTCATGCCAAAAACTGCAGCTTGCCTAGGAGAGGCAGCCACACCAAAACCGCACTCTTCTAAGGTCAACGTTTGGTCAACACTGGTCAAAGAGACCTTCAGCAACGTCTGCGTCCTCCTTCCCACTTGTGAGCTACTCCTTGTGTAACCCAAAGCTAAGGGGAGAGAGAGAGAGAAGAAATGAGTGAGACGAGATGATGAGAATATGAATCAACCTCACTTGTATTTATATGATTTACTAGGCATGTGTGCCACACATTTAACTGCTAGCCGACCTTGACAATTTGTCAAGTAAATACAAATAAATTCATATCTCCATAAATACTTGTCGGAATCGAATGATCTTTAGATCAATCGTACACCTCTCGACAAGAGGAATATAGGAAAAATATCAGCTACCATAAATGAGATAACCCATATGGAGTTTGGCCCTAGTTGCAATTTTAACACAAGAGCAGAACCTTGACGCGGGGGTATCTTTTGACGCTAAGAAAGATTCCTTGGGGGTCGAGAAGCGCCGATGTCGGAATGTTGTCAAGGTTATAGTCATTTGACACGATTTCGTGCCATGAATCCAATGGTGATGTCAATTTCTGCAGCTGAGCCTTGCATTTTTCAATCCATGCCAGGAAATGGAGGTATAAGATCAATTATGTAATTTGATTTATGTTGCCATTAATGAAAGAGGCATCCCCACACTAAGTAGGGCCCATGTTGAAGAATGTGTAACTAGGTTCGGTCTTCATATAGTACAAAATGTATTCTTGTAAATAATAAAATGAAAAGAAATTATTATTGAAGCTTGGATTTCAAGCTCAAGTTCTTTTATTTTATAGGTCAAGCACCCATTGAGTGCTTCTAGGGACTGTAGAGTCATTTTCATATATTGACGACCCTATGCGCACATTGTATCTTGTAAAGAAAAAATTATTGTTTTTAAAGTTTCGAAATACCTCCAAGATCAAGTCGACCTAATGAGCTATCAAGTCAGCATACATGAAGAGCCATGTCTGCCCCTTGGAAGAGCCTATATATAGAGAGGAACTCGTCCTCCATTCTACACATTCACTCATCTCATTTTATGCAAAGAAGAGGAAGAGAAGAAGTTGAAGGAGAAGGTACGAAGAACTTGAAGTCAAAGAAGTTGAAGTGTTTGGGCTAAATCTTTCAATCTTGAGAAGATCGAAATTAGGGTTTCTACGTTGGGATTATATCTGGTTCGATCTTGGAGGAGAAGAGAAGAAAAGGCAAGTGAAGGTCTCTTAGGGTGTCTTAGTAGCCCTAAGACTAAAGGAAAGGCAAAGGGAGGAGAAGCTATTTGAGGGAGATCGAAGTCTCCAAGAGAAGCAGTAGCAGTTGCAGCAGTTGTCGTGAGCCAAACTTCGGATCTACAGTGGGAGGTCGAAGTCTCTACAACTGGAGGCCGAGTTGATCTTGATTTTGGAGGGTATTTGTCAGAGTCACTAGGTCATGGTATTCGTTAATTGAAGAATATATAAGAAGAGAAGAGACTTTCGGGTTTTCCCCTCAAGAGGAGGGGTTTCGGCCCTAGCTTGCAGCTTATACACTGGGTCATCGTTCTTATTGCTTTGGTAGTTGTTTGATGTATCGCACATTGTAATAATAAGGAACAAAGCTAATAAGTAAAAAGGTAACACAAACAGTTATCAAGTTAAGAGAATTAACATACTCACTGCCCTATTGAATACTCAACATGGTATCGAAGCTAACGTTATCTGAGGGCATCATGAAGATCTCCTCTACAGTGAAGAAGTTCAGCAAGAAGATTGCAAGCCATCTCAAGAAAGACATCAAGGAAGCATGGAATTTCTTATTTTCTACAAACAAGGTATCAATCAAAGAAAGGGATGAAGGTCTCATCTTGGCGCTCTCTAGCCCATTTCAAGAAAAAGACATTTGAGTAATTGAAAGTGGTGCATCAAGGCACATGACTGGTCACTCCAATAGATTGAAGACCTTATCAAAAGGAAAGTCCACTTATTTAGTGGAACATGGAGATAACAAAAGTTATCCCGTAAAAGGCATTAGATCAACCACCATAAAGTTGGAAGATGGAAGCAACATCCACCTCAACACATTCTCTTTGTTTCAGGTTTGCGCAAGAGTTTAATTTCTATTTCAAGCCTAGAAAATAAGAGTGATAGAATAGCCTTCATTGATGGAAAGGTTGTTCTCTGGGGAAAAGACTCAAGTACAGATCAAGCCAAAGTTATAGGCATTCGAGAAGGAAGACTCTACAGATTAATGTCTCTTGTGGCTCAAGCCCTATTCGACATTGAAATTAGCCCATGTGAACTTTGGCATCAAAGATTTGGTCATCTACATTTCAAAATCCTTCCAACCCTAAGCTCCATAGTAGATGGAATTCCTAATCTAAAAGAGGATCATGAAGGTGTCTATAAAGGATGTGCAATGAGTAAGAATACCAAGAGCCCATTTGGAAGCAATATTTCACGATCAAAAGAAATCTTGGATATCATTCACTCTGATGTATGTGGTCTTGTGACTCCTAAATCACTTGGAGGTCATCTATATTATGCCACATTTATAGATGGTCATTCAAGAAAGACTTGGGTTTACTTAATGAAAACCAAGGACGAAGTTTTTACAAAATTTCAAAAAATTCAAAGTAGAAGTGGAGAACCTTACAGAAAGAAGAATCAAGATACTAAGATCTGATAATGGAGGAGAATATACATCCAAAGAGATTATAGTATTCTGTAAGGAGTCTGGGATTAAGAGGGAGTTGATAGTCCCATATAATCCCGAACAAAATGGAGTTGCAGAAAGGAAGAATAGGTCCATTGAAGAAAGTGTGAAAGAAATGCTACACGATTAGGATCTACCTAAGTTTCTGTGGGGAGAAGCCATGAAGATAGTTTTCTACATTCATAATCGAAGTCCCCACAGATCTCTAGAAAACAAAACTCCGAAAGAGTATTCACTAGAAAGAAGCCATCTGTAGATCATCTCTGGAGCTTTTGGTGTCCTGTATATGTCCATCTACCAAAGGACAAAAGAAAGAAGTTGGATCCTTCAGGCATGAAGGGAACATTTGTTGGGTATAGCAACTCACCAAAAGCTTATAAGATCTACATGAGAGATGGACATCACATAGAAGTTAGTCGTGATCCCATATTTGATGAGAGCATACCATTCAAGAGATCAAAGGAACTTTCCATAGATTCTGATGATGAAGAACTTTCGATATTTAAGGAAGAAGTTGACCAAGGAAAAAAAGAATCAAACGATGAAGAAGAAGGTTTGTGACCCTGTTCAACCTATCGTCATCCCTAAGTCAAGAAAAAGACCAAATTGGTTGAAATCTACACTACTGGATGCAGAAGGTCATCGAGCAGCGACAAGCTCATTTAGAGAAAGGAATAAACCGAAGAAATATTTTGGAAGCGGAACCAACCTCCTTTGAAGAGGCTATAAATAATCGAGAATGGAAGGATGCCATGAATGAAGAGTATCAATCTATAATGAAGAATGGAGTTTGGGAGATCGTGCCTAGGCCCGGAGACAAATATGTTGTTACTTCCAAATGGATCTATAAAATCAAACATGCAGCAGATGAAGTATCGATAAGTATAAAAAAAGATTTGTGGCAAGGGGCTTCTCTCAACTTGAAGGCATCAACTATGAAGAGACATTTTCTCCAACAACTTGAAGGCATTAGTTTCTCTAACAACACCGATGGGATGGAACATTCAACAAATGGATGTCAAGACTGTGTTTCTGAATGGCACAATAGATGAAGAAGTCTACATAGAGCAACCCTTGGGATTCGAAGCCAAAGATAGAAAGGCATATGTTTGCAAACTAAAGAAAGCACTATATGGCCTCAAACAAGCACCAAGGGCATGGTATGCAAGAATGGACGCGTACCTTCAAAGGATAGGCTTCATAAAAAGCTTTGTTGATTCCAACCTTTACATTAAGGTTGTAGATAATGAACCTGTAATCATTCTTTTGTATGTAGATGATCTTCTCTTGACAGGTGTAGAAAGTCGAATTGAAGAATGTAAGAATCAACTTGCAACAGAATTTGACATGAAGGATCTAGCGCTGATGCATTACTACTTGGGACTAGAAGTATCGCAAGGACCTAATGAAGTTTATTTGGGTCAAGGAAAATACATGATCGGGTTACTGAAAATGTTCGAAATGATGGACTGCAAACCTATGACTACTCTGATAATCACAAACTTGAAGAGACTAAGGAGTTTTGAATCTAGCCATGTGGATCCTTCCAAGTATAGGCAATTCATTGGTTCATTGATGTACTTGGTGAATACTCGTCCAGACATATGTTTTGTAATAAATGTACTAAGTCAATTCCAAGTGGAGCCGAAGCATGATGATTGGGTAGAAGCAAAACATATTTTGAGATATCTACAAGGAACCATCCACTATTGTCTAAAATATGATAGAAGGAATGATGTCCAATTTGTTGGATATATAGATTCTGACTGGGGGGCAATGACCAAAATAGAAGAAGCACTACAGGAGGATTTTTTACTTTGGGATCCTCTGTGGTCTCATGGATGAGTAGAAAGCAAGACTTAGTTGCTTTGAGTAGTGCTAAAGTTGAATATGTTGCAGCCTGTGAAGTAAGCATAGAAGCAGTATGGTTAAGGAAGTTGTTATCTGATCTGTTTGAAGGACAGATGAACCCTATAGTGATACGTTGTGATAACACTAGTTGTATACGTTTTCCTAAAGATCCAGTGTTTTTTGGAAAGACAAAGCATATAAACAACAGGTATCACTATATCCGTAAGCTAGTACAAAATGGTGTGTTGAAGCTACAATACATCTCCACTGATGAGAAGGTAGCTAATATATTGACGAAGTCATTTCCAAACAAAAAGCTTGTATATTTGAGCGGCAAGCTTGGTTTTGTAGATATATCCTCCCTAATTGAGAGGGAGACATAGACACTACATTCTTGTCTTCACTTGGGAAGAAAGAATGGACGATTGGGTAACCATCTGGCATTCGTTACTCTTTGAGAATGTGGTAGAGAATTCAAGACAAGAGTAGTCGTGGACCGATATTCTTTGAGGACTAGCTATCCAAGATAAGAATAGTCCAAAGGAAGGCCATACTTTGTGAACACCCGGGTGGAGTATGAACCTTGTGAGACAATTATTATGGTGTTTATGAATCATTGGTCTCGCTAGCATTATGCTTTGATCATGTTGAAAGAGTTGTTAGTCAAGGCCTTGCTATGTAAACAATGTTGGTTGATATGATGTTAGACAAATGAGTTACCAATCCGACTCTTTTTATGAGATCTCTTTGAGGACCAGCTATCCAAGATAAGAATAGTCCAAAGGAAGGTCATACTCTGTGAACACCGGGTGGAGTATGAAGCTTGTGAGACAATGATTATGGTGTCTATCAATCGTTGGTCTCGTCGATATTCGTGCACTGATATTCTTTGACTAGTTATCCAAGATAAGAATAGTCCAAAGGAAGTTCATACTCTGTGAACACTCGAGTGGAGTATGAACCTTATGAGACAATGATTATGGTGTCTATCAATCACTGGTCTCACCAACATTGTGCTTTGATCATGTTGATAGAGTTGTTACTCAAGGGCTTGCTATGTAAACAATGTTGGTTGATATGATGCTAGACAGATGGGTTACCAATCCAACTCTTTTTATGAGATCTCTTCAGATTGAGAATGACCATGTACCTCTTATGAAAACCTCCCTAGTTAAGAGGAAGTGTTGAAGAATGTATAACTAGATTCAATCTCCATATAGTATGAAATGTATTCATATAAATAATAAAATGAAAAGAAATTAGTATTGGAGCATGGGTTTCGTGCTCAAGTTCTTTTATTTTATGGGTGAAGCACCCATTGAGTGCTTCTAAGGATTGTAGAGTCATTGTCATATATTGAAGACCCTATAAGCACATTGTATCTTGTAAAAAAAATTGTCTTTAAAATGTCAAAATACCTCCAAGATCAAGTCAGTCTACATGAAGAGCCACATCTCTCCCTTGGAAGAGCATATATATAGAGGAGGAACTCATCCTCCATTCTACACATTCATTCATCTCATTTTATGTGAAGAAGAGGAAGAGAAGAAGTCAAAGGAGAAGGTATGAAGAAGAGAAAGTCGAGAAGTCGAAGTGTTTGGGTTGGATCTCTCTCTCTCTCTCTCTCTTAAGAAGATCAAAATTAGGGTTTTTGTGCTAGGACTCTTTGGTTCGATCTTGGAAGAGGAAGAGAAGGAAAGGCAAGTGAAGGTCTCTTAGGGTGAATTAGTAGCCCTAAGACTCAAGGAAAGGCAAGTGAAGGGAGGAGAAGGCCATTTGAGGGAGATCGAAGTCTCCAGGAGAAACAGCGGCAGTTGCAACAGTTGTCATGACACAGAATTTTGGATCTATAGTGGGAGGTCGAAGTCTCTACAGCTAGAGGTCGAGTTGGTCTTTGACCTTGGAGGGTATTTGTCAAAGTCACTAGAACATGGTATTCGTCAATTAAAGAATCTATAAGAGGAGAAGAGACTTTCAATTTTTCCCCTCGAGAGGAGGCGTTTTGGCCCTAGCTTGCATCCTATATACTGTGTCATTGTTCTTATTGTTTTGGTAGTTGTTTGGTGTATCGCACATTGTAATAATAAGGAACAAAGCTAATAAGTAAATAGGTAAAACAAACAGTTATCAAGTTAAGATAATCAACCTATTTACTATCCTATTGAATTCTCAACAGCCCGGAGATGCAGCCCACACTAAGTGAACTCCGTAATCAAATCGTTTTGTGCCTTTGATCTCATGTTGATTTTGGTTTCCGCTTCTTTTTGTGTTTATATTACTTGGTTACCTACTCTTTTAAATGCAATTTTGTATGCATCCATGAAGTAAAAAATCTGGATCAACAGGGGGTCGAAGTTGCAAGTCTACAGTAGAGCTAGAATTCTAAAGTTGGGGGGCCGAAATCTGGATTGAAGTAGTTTGATTAGGGTTGACTATTGAAGTTTGTATATTCATCATGGGAAGTTGACTTAGTGGAGTGAAAGTCTTTTGGTCAAAGGTCTTGGTTATCTCATTCAATTTGATTCTGAAGGAAGAGAAGACAAGTTTTTGGGTTTCCACAAGAAGGGGGTTTTAGCCCTAGCTGAGAGCTTATATCATATGTTCTTGTTTTGTTGATCTTCATGTTTCGCTTTTGATAGTTACTTGATGACAAGAAGATAAAAGAAGACATAAAAGAAGCTATTAAAGATCACTAAGTAATCACAAGTAATTATCATGTTAAAGGAAATATTTATACCTTTTTTTTATTTTTTAACATACACTAGTGCAAAGGCGATGAATTTTAGGTAGTTTTTGACCTAGGAAGGTAGACTAATCACGTTCTTTGGTTAGAAGCTAAGTGAAACAAAGAATATAGATTTGATGTATAATTTGGAATTTCATATGATAGTGTATCCACTCAAGCATTAGATTCATTATTTGTTACTCTATGAATTTGTTTTGAAGACTAACTAATACACAATAATTATATAATCAAGTGAAGTTGAGGCATGTGAGAGGTGTTGAGTTATACTACTATGTTGAAACATCAATCAATTAAAGAGAATAAGGTTATTGATGCATTGTGTGAGACATTAACATTGACTCCAATGTGTAGTGAGACAATTAAATTTCAATAGAGAGGATTTGTATGACGACATAGAAATCTAGTGATCCAAGATACATGTATGGAGTTAAATTGTCTTATTCAAGATGGTGATATATTTAAAGGAAAACATGTACATAGAGAAATCATTTATATAAGCATAATGAGGATTTCATACAAATTATAGAAAGGTGTAGAAATCCAATAGTTCAAGATAGTAATATGGATTTAAATCATCTTCTCCAAAATGGTAAGGAGAAATTTTAGGGATGGAAATTTAACTTAAAATGTAAAAACTTTGGTGAATCTTGTTGGTCCCTAATACACAAGACATAAAATGTTTGACGATATTTTTGTAAAAATATTCAAATTTATAATGATTTTATATAGTTTCTATAAAATTTTGGCAATTATTAACGTGAAATAATTTTATCAAATAAACTTTGGGTGAATCATTTTTAGGAAAAAATGGAAATTAATGAATTTTTTTTTGGGACAAAGCATGGAAAATTAACACATTTGAAATTTAGCCCCTAAGATTTTCCTTGAAGATGGTTATCTATTCAAATGAAGACAATTTATGTATATTTGAAGTTTGTCGAATAAGATTTGATAAGAGAATCATATAGTAGAGGATTAACAAGATAAATTGAGAGAGATGAAATCCAAAGCTTGTCAAAGGAAACGTATTATTGTCCCTTGTTTGAGGGAAGAGGTTAGAAGATTTACTAAAATTTGTTGAAAATGTTAGGTAGCTAAGCGAGTCAATATACAACTGTATAGTGTATTGTTGATATTGAGAATTCCATGGGAGGTAATATTGATGGATTTTGTTCTCATTTTTTGTAGAACACAAAAGATTTGACTCAATGTTTGTTATTATTAGCAGATTTTCCAAGATGACACATGTATTACCTTGTAGTAAGACAAGTAATGCAAGTTGTTGTGCAGAGCCATTTTTCAAGGAAATTGTGAAGATAATTGGACTGCCAAAGACAATTACTTTTGACATGGATGATGGATTATTTCAAAGAATTTGGGTGATAGATTGCATTATAGTTCAATATATCCTCTACAAAATAAAGGATAACCCAAAGCCAATAATAAAACTCTAGGAAATATTTTGAGATGTGTAGTATATAGCAAACAGACAATGGCATTACTAGACAAGTTAGAAATATCATTGGCATATAACGAATAGGATTGTTTACTTTTGGAAGCTATGATTTAGATAAAAACTTGGAAAGCATAAAGAAGTAGAATGTCAAGATTAGTTGATGTAGATGTCAAGAAGCATGAAGCAAAGCTTGAAAGATCTTTAGAGGAAAATGATGAAAAATCCAAACAGAGCAAACACTTGGATTTCAAAGCAACACCACTAAAGACTTGGCAAAGGAAAGGCTAGCATGGAAAGAGCAAATGAAGATATGTATGCCAAGACCCTAATAATTTGTGAGAGGAATTTTATGCAAGCGCATATATGCACATGCATTAATGAAGATGTGCAAAACTTAATATAAGAAGTGAGCATATGAAAATCAGTGCATGAGTATAGGCCCAGAGAAAATTGGCACCTTCGAAATAAATACATAAATTTGTGCTTATGGGAAGTCAAAAAGTCATCAAGTTGAGAACATGTCATGCCAAGAACTGGTTTAAACCATTATGATGTACAATTAGGTTGGTTGGCAATGATGCTGGAAAGATAAAGGTTGACGAAAGATGGATTGAAGTGGAGAAGGGATGAAAGGAGAAGTTGAGTTTGCTTCTAGAGATTGGGAATAGACTTCTAAGGATAGGAATTGGGTTTGACAAAACCATATAGTTGACTTATGGAGCCACCATTGCAGCAAGGAAAAATGGACAACTCAAGCATGAACAAAGGTCAATATAGGCAACATATATATATTATATATTAATATATATATATTGTGAGATTGAACACTAATGATATTTGATGATCCTTAAGGGATCCACACCACATCAAAATTGTCAAGTTAGACACTTTATGTTGGGGATAATTTGTGTGAACAATGTGTATAATGTTGTTTGGAAGAATGGAAAACTCAATGGATATTCAATCTCCTCTTATTAAAATTAAGTGAAGCCTAAAACTAATGTATACATTTCTCGCACATGAAAAAATGATTTGTTTTAATGAATTAATTTTACAATTCAATAATTAAGGTGATTCTTTCCAATAAAGGAAAGGGATAACCCAAAAGGAATATTAACCCCTAAAACTTCTTGTATAGCATTGTGCACACCACCACAAGATATTTCTATTACGAGATCCATTTAAATATGGACAACTTAATAATGATCATCTCAACCTTTTGTTTGAGCTTTATCAACATGTGACTTACTTCTTTTTGCAAGAGCATTTAAAAAAGCAATGACCTCCTCTGAGGATGCAAGAGAATAGCGTGCATTCGATCGCTTCCGACCAACAGCACAAGAAAAGTAGTCATCGCCCTTTAGGTCGAGAACAGATGATCCATCCTGCCAACCCGCATTCCCTCTGTCATTTTCAGTTTCACTTGTATCTTGTGATTTGGTATTACTGCCCTTTTTAGATGGCTGCTTCCTTTCTCCTTCAATCACCCCATTTCCCTCTTTATCAAAAGGGAGTTCTGGCTCAAAGAAATTGTATATATCTTTATCCTGAAAGTAAAACATTACATATGCATTAAACCAAATTGCATAATAGATGAAAATGTCAGGTCACAATTAGCCTCAAGGACCAAATAAACTGGTCAGAAGAATGGAATTCAACGAGGCATTTCAAGTATGTTTGATTAGGTCACTAACTTTGAATCATCATAGTTGCAAAGGCCATGTCAAGATCACATACACCACTAACTGATCACTTCCCTTCATGCATTCTCGTTAAACTATTTAAAATCACATCAAACCATGGAGGTCTGTGAAAATTGAAATGGATGTGGAATAGAGTCATAAAAGGAGGAGAAAACATTAGGAAACTGCACAATTACCACGAATTTCTGTCAACAACTACTTCAATTACTACTACTTCAATCAATGGACCAGCATCCTGATAGTGCAATGAAAAGACTCACTTTCAGTTTTAAATGGACGAGAAGGTCCACAGTAACATAGGTACCTGTTATAGGAATTCAAATTTCATTTTTTTATTTCACAAGTCAAACAATGGACCAATTACTTGGATGAAAAAAGGCCAAGAAATTGGCATGAACAAAGAAACATAGGACGTAGTCAAGGCATATCATACTTGAAAAGCCAAGTTGGGAAAGAAGAATTGCATACATCAGGAGTAGCTCACATGTGCTTAGGAAGGCTGATTTTACCAGAAGCAATGATTTATGAGATGAAAACACATCTATATTCAGCAACATATGGAAAGGTGCATGAAAGAAACCGGGTAATTCTAACAAGTAAACTGTGAAACAGTAAGAAATCATTAGATATGTATATTTGGATCTCAGTTAAGGGAGTCGAACAGTGATAGTTCAGCCCAGATAGAATATTGATCACTGGGATGCACTTTTTGCCTCTTATGGTATATTTGTTTGCCAATATAGGCAAAATCAAAAAGGTATTCTCGCATTTAGGTCTTGACATGAAGTAATAAATTCCTTCTTGATTTGCTCAAAATGATAATCCAATGATCATAATAAGAAGAAATGTGAAGAATCCAAACAAAACTAAGAGACAAAACTCAGAGACAGGGAATATAGTCAATGGAAGAAAAGATAATGCAGGACTAAGCCTGTAAGGATACCCCGCTGTATAAATTCGGAAACCAAGGATACTTGGACAATAACCCTACACATCAGAAAACAACACAAGACTAGTACCTATCCAACTTATATTCAAATAAGAAAAACATGAAGAGGAAAGAAGTTAGAGTGGAAAGCCTTTCATGGACTTTGGAACAGATATTATCGACTTAGGATAAGAAAAGATATAAAATAAAAACTGTTACTGGGTTACTAGTTACTAGTTCCAATTCTATTCAATGGATTCGAATATAGAGGGAGATGGTCTTAAAATAAAGGAAATAAGACAATTTAAGAAAGTATTGCAGAGATTCATCATTTATAAAATAAAGAAAGATCTCCTAAAAAATTTGCTTCTGGAAGAGTCAGACTTTTGTCCCACTCACATAGATCCCGTGTTGAGACTCGTAAATTACAAAAACAGTAAAAACTAGTATGGAGCAGAGATCGGAAACAACATAAGTAATCTAAAACAGACCTACAAAATCCAAGGATGAGAAATGTATATGTTTCATAGAAATCATCGACAACAGTTGAGAGTAGAATGGAGGCATAACTGAACGTGCAAAATTGACCCTTAGAAGGGCAAATGGGCTGTGAATGCCTATGCCATAAATGTCCTGGAACAATAAGGAATTCCACAAAAAGCCTCTATGACCACAAATTTCCATAATCTTGTTAAGTGCATACTGTTCATCAAATCATACTGCCAAGTAAAGATCTTGGGCGTCAGGATGCCATATTGCCAAAAGATTCCTGAGCTTGGCAATCTATAGCCAGGCATTACCAATAAGTCACCTAAAAATCAGAATAGATGAGTAGTCACTTCTGTATGACTTCATTTTGTCACAAGTCGAGATAGCATTCTTAATCTTGATATGATTTGTTTTGCAATGCAAACCCGACACACTTTTGAACATCTTTTGAGGTGGTCCTACAAAAGGAATAGTATTTGTACTAGTACAATTCCCATTTCTCTTCTCCAGTGATTCACTCACCAAATAAATAATACATTCTTCTAGGTTTAAACTTTTAAATCTTTGTTGAACATTTTCAAATCACCACATACCTTACTTAAAAAGTGACCAATGCATAGCACATAATCGATTGGTGTTGTCAGGTTTCTTCCATGTACGATTGCTCCCAAAATTCGATCAATTGCTGCCCCCTGCTTTGTAGAACATCATTGGGGTGAAAATTGATACAATATAGCAAAGGAAGAGCCCAAAATGTAGAAATTAATAGGCTACTTCAATCGTAAATTTAAATGCTAATCCAGACAATATATCTAATATCTCCTATTGATCTGAGATCAACTATTTAAAGAGCACAACCTAGGCATTAATTGCAATTTGCAACTAGCATGATTGCACTGAAATACAGGCCAGGAACACTTCTGAAATTAATACCAACAGAGATCGAGAAAAATGAGAACTGAATGGAACACCTTTAGTTATCAAAAAGGACACAGATCATGCTCACAACTTTGAATGATAGTACATGGTGGAAGATGTCCCTACAGTAAGAAAGGATAGACTTGCACGAGAGTACCATGTTGCCTCTCCTAATGTACCTTTAATCTTACACACAATTAGTTAAATCTTGGAATTTGTCACCTACTATACAACTCCTATTGCTGGTCTTATTATCACTCAGGGTTGCACTGAAGACAACACAAAGACGGCCCCAAATTCACAGAAAGGTTGATTGCTAAATGTCACCCAAAATCTACACCTCTTCAGAGTTAGCTTGTGCTAACTCCAGGGAGGTTTCCCTTTGGTTATCAGACAGAAGTTTGGAAAAATCTGATACTAAAACAAGTTAAATCTGAACTGAAACCTTGCTGCTTTTGACCCAAAAAGTGAGATTTAACCTATAATTTTTTCATGAAACAAACTTACAAATATGCAAATTAACTTCACAAATTTGTGATATTTTTACATTAATAATGGATGATTTAGCCTTATAACACCAAGAATACAATATCCTTTTTTTTTATCTTTGTTTGTTATAGAGTTTCATCGATTGGTTCTTTATTTGTCAGGCTATGGGATTGTTGAAAAGGGAAGAAAAAAGAGCAAGGTGAAAGATCAAATATTGTTGATTTAAGAGAAGAATCTTTATTCAATTCTTAAAGTAAGAGATATTTAACAATTGAATTCTTACACATAGAAACTTGGATTTTCCAACAGAGGATCAGATTTTCATTATATCTAAGAAAAGATGATCAACTATGTATGTCCAAATACAACAGAAAACAATAAATTTGGAAGGGGCTCATGTCTGTGTTATGAACCTTGTGTCTTAAAAGTGATAATAAACCAATAATTACAGTCCACTTTGAGGGGGAAACTTCTTTTTACAACAAATACAATATACAAGACAGGATTTGATGATCCTAAGACTAAATCTCCTTAGTATATATATATGAGACAAAGAGTACAATTACAATAAAATAGGACCTTGAAAAGTTCTAGCCAACCTCCTAATATAACAATTAAACTAATGATGAAAGGTTATTAGGGCCTTAATATAGGGCCCCAGGGCCATAATAGAATAAAATCAAATCTAGAAAGTCCATCCATGCAGCAAGTAATAGATGTCAATAAACCCAAACCACCATGTGCTGCCCAAGCATTGAATGACGGCATGGAAGAGGCTGGAGAATGAGTGAAATATGGACGTCAAAAGAAGAAGGGAAAGCAAAATTAGAATCTTTTTACTGTCTTCAAGTTTGTATTAAAGACCAATCCCCCCTCCCACTCCTCCACCCCCACCCCCCAAGTGATGCTCCCAGATTGACCAGGAATAGAAGACATGACAGAGGGAAACTTCTCTTGAACAAGCACTGAAAATGATGCACGAAATCCTTAAAGACAGGCCGTACTAGTCAACTGAAAGATAGGAAAGAATCTTCCCAGGATTAGCCACTGGAAGCTGTCAAGAATAATGATGAAGACTGCCCAAAATTAGGTCATGTAGTTGTTAAAACTTAAAAATATGAATGTTCTATGCAGAAACTTAAAAAAAATTGAAGAAACTTGAAAAATCTATGCAGAAAACTAAATGTACTTTGCAGAAAACTACATGTACTTTGCAAAAAGCTAAATGTTCTATGTTATTACAATTACTTAGAATGCAGATTTCTTCTTCAAAACTTTTTCAAATCAGCAATTGTAGATAGAACATAAACATAAGGATCATATGAAGACAGCCAAGCACAAATATGAGACATTGAGATTTAGGTCCAATGACCAGGGCAAAATCCCTCAAAGGGAAAACCCAAATGATTCTCTTTCTATTACATTTATTCAATTGTTCAATAGAGTATAGAGAGAGAGAGAAAATTAGAATGAATAAAGTCACCATTGTCTAATAATAATAATAATAATAATACTAATAAGAATAAAATATTAATTCTTGACTTGTATAATCATGATTGATTTGATTTTAAAGTGGATTCCATATGTCAAGATCATCCTTGATCATTTAGACATGACTTTCTATTTTTGGAAAGTCACTTCCAAATTGAGATGTGACTTGCTATTTTTGAAAATCATATTAGAATTGTTAGAAATGAAACGTTATTATAGGTGCTTCAAACAGAACAGAAAGATATGATTTCTTCTAGGAGAAATTCATCTCTAAGCTACCAAATTTTAACAATAGTGTGTATGTCTCTGCGTAAAAGAAATGCAAGATTGATGGATAAACCAAACAAAGATAATCAAGTGATACATAATATTAACTGAATATGCATACTAATACACATTGTCTTGACACTTGGTTTCATATTCCAAGAGGTCTCTGGGACTCCTATGATTGTTGGCCTTCACTTCAGGGTTTTCTCCTTCCATCAAGTGAATGAGCCAAGTTTGTATAACCAAATATGATTATTCTTCCAACACTTATCATCATTATATCTTCTTGGCATGTTGAAAAGGCACAGATTTAATTAATAGATGTATTTATATATTTATTTCATTATATAAGAAAATTGAGTGATGATGTTACAATTGATGGCTCCTGGCTTAAATATACCTCGGTGCCTACTTGAGGGGTCATGATCTTTTGATCGTGCTCCTTATTCCTAAATTAATACATAACAATAATCTTCATTTTTTCAGCGATAATCTTTTCAACTTCCTTCTGCATATTTTGCATTGACTTCTGGTTTTCTTCAAGAATTAATTTTGAGACATCTTTCACATATTTTGGTGTTATTGAATATGGCTTCAATGTATCGTCCTATAGAGTTATTTTTTTCTTTTTGTAGGAAAATGTCAAAAACTTATTTTTCATATTTAGAATGAAGGACCCTAGTGATTCTATCTAGTGTGAACCCAGAATTATATCACTATCATCAAAAAATAAGATTTTAATGGTGAATTGCGAGACAACAGTATAGTCTCCAATACTTAGTTCCAGGTTACTTATGTCATATTGTTTTTTATTCATCGAAGCCATTGTTTCGATTATATTCGATTCAAGAATCACTAATTGGTTAACACATTCAGTACTATCATAATTATTATATTGAGTAAGGGGCTGATGAAGGAGGGATGTCAGCAATGGAGAAGAGTAACGGAACAAGAACAGTCAGTTGAACAAGCAACAGAGGACACAAGTGTCAGCAAAATGAGGATAGAATACCATGGAAATGACAGGCAGGAGCTACTAAGCGGATGAATGGCGAACAAGCTCAACGAATAGGTATCACCAGACAGTGGTTGGCTACGGACCGGTAATAGTTAAAGGGTGTTGAACGTGGCTCTAATACTAGATGTTGTAAAGGCATTGATTTAACTAACATATGTATTTATATATTTTATTATATTATATAAGAAAATTGAGTGATGATGTTACAATTAATGGCTCCTGGCTTAAATATAGCCTCAGTGCCTACCTGAGGGGTCATGATCTTTTGCTCATGCCCCTTCTTCCTAAATTAATACTTATTAATACAAAACAATTTGATTTTTATACATAACATGGCACCATGATTGTGGCATCTTCCTTGAAATCTTTCCCGCTCCATGACCTTATTTATCACATGCACCTATGCATTGATGGGCTGAAATAGGAATTGTTTCTCCCCTTGGGGGTTGGTGTTGAAATGTGTAACTACGTTCGGTCTTCATAATGAGATATGTAATCATGATTTTATGTATTTGATATTAAAGAGACAAGAAATTTATTATTGTCATTCCTGATGCATGGGTTTCATGTTCAAGGTTATCTGATTTATAGGTCAAGCACCCATTGAGTGCTTTTAGGGCTTGTCATTGAGTCAACAAGTCAATTGAGTCATTGTCATGTATGGAAGACCCTTTTAGGCATGTTGTATATTGTAAATAAAATTTATGTAAAATCAAAAGTGTCAAATAGACCCTCCAAGACCTTGTCAACAAGCAAAGATCGAGTCAGCCTTCATGAGACGACAAGTTGGCCCCTCCAAGCAGCTATTCGACCTGGAAGAGAAGCCTATATATAAAAGACATTGACCTCATTTGAAGATTATCCAATCAGCTCTCAATAAGTTCGATCTAAGAAGAGAAAAAGACGAAAAAGTAAGCCTAATACCTTCACATGTGCAAGAGAATTAGGGCAACTATTGCAGCTTCTAGACCGAATTGCAAACTTGCCATAAGAAGTTTAGTTAGGGCATATTATACAAAATGATTTCCATAGAAGGAAGAACCAAGTCAAGTGAAGAAGGAAGAAATCACCATCCTCTCAGACACGTACAAGAGCTAGGGTTTCCACACCAGTCAAAATTGCAGAAGAAATTGTTGGGGTCGAAGTTGTTGGTGAAGTTGTTGGGGTCGAAGTTGTTAGTGAAGCTCCTAGGGTTGAAGTTGCTGGTGAAGCTGCTAGGGTCGGAGTTACAAGAGAAGTTGTTGGGGTTGAACTTGCTGGCAAAGTGTCTAGGAACACGTTTTCTGAAGAAGTAGTGGAAGGCTCATCAAGGAGGAAGGATTGACTTGGTCTTGGAGGGGTTTTTGACAAGGATCTTAGATCTTGGAATTCGTCATTTGAAATTCTATAAGAGAAAAGTTCTTATGGGTTTTCCTCTCAAGAGGAGAGGTCTTGGCCCTCGCTAATAGCCTATATCTTGTGTCCTCTTGTCTCATTGATCTTTATTGCTTGGTAGTTGTTTGATGATAGAAAACACAATAATAATCAAGTTGGAGAAGAAACTAATCAAGTAAAATGACATCACAAGCAATTATCAAAGTAAGGGAAATCACCTAACCTAGTTGACCCTAGATTTCTCAACATGGTATCAGCGGTAAGGTGATAAGACAAGAAGAGGCATCTTGAAGAACATCAACTGAAGAAGGATTCATAAGGGCCGAGCACAAGGTCGGCCCAAGGAAATCATCAAGGACGAATCCATACATCATCTTGAAGGAAGGGACTAAGAAGCACTAAGGAGAAGTATTCATCTCAAGGATCACATCATCACAAGGACAAGAAGACCTCAAGGACCCTACCTTCACTCCAAGAAAGAAGGACTACACATTTGAAGCATCATGAAATTTCCATATTCAACATTTCTACATCCAAAGGAAGTAAGAAGAAGCATTGCCATCATCATCATAGAAACCAAGGTGATCAACAATTATCTACTTTATCGTTTACTTCATAAAATGTGTGATATCCAATAAACAACTATAAAAAGTACACACAAGTTTATGAAGGGAGGGGGCAACTCCCTAAACCAAGTTCACCCCAAATACTTCAAAATATAATACAAGTGTATTTTACAAGTCTACAAAGGTGTGACAGTCGCCTGGTTGCACTAGCAACTCGTCCACTCAATTATGTCCAAATCGTGCAGCGTATGCCCACATTGTTGGCTGGGTCGTGTAGCTTTCCCCGCACTGTCAAGATGTGCCACTTATGCCCACACTGCCAGCCAATTCCTGTAGCCTCTGCCCACACTGTCAAGATGTGCCACTTATGCCCACACTACCATCCAATTCCTATAGCCTCTGCCCGCACTGTAAAGGATCCCCAATTTCAGCAGTTGCAACTACAGAAGTCACCCCGTTCAAAAATCCGCCTCTCCTGCGCACGCTGGGCGGGGGCATGGCCCAGACCGCTACCTGTTGCATGCGACATGCACTGTTCTGCCCACGAGTTGTCGTGATCTGCACGAGCTGCCCCCGAACTATTCGTTCACCCTTCGCACTTCACACTTCTCTGAACTTGTGTGAACTACCTTGTTTGAATGTTTGTTTTGGTCGACTCACTCCTCTCCAATATATACTCGCTCGTCCATCACCATTTAACTGACTTGATGTGTTATACTTTGAGTGAGCCGACTTACACTCTACTGTGGGTGCCCCTCCCAGTGGGCGCGCCCCTCGGGCCAACCTTCCAGGAGTCAGGCAGGCGCCCCTAGCATGTGCCTCGTCTCTTCCTTAGTCTGCACACTAAGTCTTCCCACCGGTCTTCCTTCACTCGCAAGTCACGTTGGTGCCCAAGCTAGTCACTTGCCTCACCCTTGCTGCTACTGCTCACCTTGCCCTTGCTACTACGACTATGCGACCTCTACACGAGTCGGGCGGGCAGGTGCCCACACCTCATGCCCATCACCCTTGTGCAACGTGGACGCATGTTGCCTCAACTCAATTCGGTTAAACGCGCTTGCTATGCCCGACTCGCTCGTTCGGTTAAACGTGCTTGCTATGCCTAACTCGCCCGTTCAGTTTTTCGCCTCTCCACATGCTCGTGGGTGGTCACGGGCACCCGTTGGCTGTAGTGCCAACTCAAAGCCCTAACTAAGTGCTACCATGCCCCTGCCAAACTATGCTGCACTTCAACCAATTACTTCTTCCACTTCCTTCGAAACGGCTTCAATACCAACTATCACGACCGCACACTAGTGGCGATTTAAGTCCACTGTGGGCGATGTGTAGCACTGACTAACTCTTTCGTTTCAACACTGCTAAAGTTTTTGGACTACGCCTAAAATCCAACACTTAGCCAAATTCTTTGTTCAAGTGTTCTTTTACTTCAATAATGTAGCGAAATTATCATTCATTCAACTCACATACCTTCTTTATCATTGACTTCATAAAATGTGTGATATCCAATAAATAGCAATAGACAGTGCACACACCAGTTTATGAAGGGAGGGGGCAACTCCCTGAACCAAGCTTGCCCCAAATACTTCAAAATATCATACAAGTGTATTCTACAAGTTTACAAAGATGTGGCAGTTGCCTGGTTGCACCAGCAACTCGGCCACCCAATTTTGTCCAAATCATGCAACTTCTACCTGCACTGCCACTAATCCAGGTGGATATTGGTGGCCACTCACCTATTCCACCTAGACCCCCAATCAGTTTCATTTGTTTCCTTGTTCATTTCAGCATTTACTATTTTTAGCAGCTTTTCGAACCCTGAACTTCCGAAGCAGTTTTGACACCCTAAACGACATTTTTTTGGGGTCCGCGACAGGCCTGTTGCCATAGGCAGGGGCCTACAGCAAAACCTATAGTACTCAAAGAGACCTTTCGAACAAGGTATCGTACGCACCACACAAAGATAATATGACCAAGTTACGACCCCAGGAAGTTGGCTGCCCAACTAACCCCAAGGGGACCCACAAACTCTTGGTGTTACATCTCCTAGGGTTAGGGTTTTTGTTGCTTAGGGTTTTCTCATGTTTTCCAATAATAAATAGGCCCTTGAGTCTCATTGTAAGACAATTCAGAGGCATGTAGCCGCCACATCTCTTCTCAGAGATAAGTTACCATCACCTGAGCTATCTTATATCGATTTTGTTCGTAAGCATAGTTCAGTGTTTTTCTATTAATGAAATAAACTGTTTTTCTATTGCATCTCTGTGTCTTTTATTATATTTGTAAGTTGTTGCATTCTGTTTAAGTTCGGATCAGTCAGCCTGCTAGTGTAGCTCTGCCTGCACTGTCAGGAAGTGCCACTTCTGCCCACACTGCCTGTCGATTCGTGCAGCCTCTATCCACACTGTCAAAGAACCCCAAGTCTTGCACAATCACACTACAAAAATAACCCTTAAACAGAAAACTCACCTATCTTGCTCGCCCTGGGTGGGCGCATGGCCTAGGTCACTACCTATTGCATGCAGGTCACACTGTTTTGCCCACGGGTTGCCCCAGTATGCACATGTTGCCCCTGGTCTGTTCGTTCACCCTTCGCACTTCACACTTATCTAAACTTGCGAGTTGCTTGGTTTCTTTTTGCCTTTTGGTCAACTCCCCATCACCAATATATAGTCGCTTGACCCTTCTCAATTAACTTGAGTTGATGTGTCTACACTTGGTTGAGCCGACATGTTCACCTGCAGTGATCGCCCCTATAGTGGTCACCACTATCGATGGACGCACCCCTCGGGCCGACCTATCGGGAGTTGGGTGGGCACCCCATGTCGGGCAGGGGCACCCCTTCCTTAGCCCGCACACCAAGTCCTCCGTCGATCATTCCTACACTCACACATCACGTTGCTACCCACATTCGTCGCTCACTTGTTGCACCTCACACTTCTCTGAACCTGCGAGTTGCTTGGTTTCCTTTTGCCTTTTGCTCGACTCCCCATCACCAATATATAGACACTCGACCCTCTTCTCAATTAACTTGAAACAGAGTGTCTACACTTGGTTGAGCTAACACGTTCACCTACCTCGGGCCGACCTGCTAAGAGTTGGGCGAGTGCCCCTCTAGCTGCGCGCATGCCAAGTCCTCCACTGGTCCTTCCTTCACTCGCACCGTCATGTCGCTGCCCACGTACGCCACTCGCCTGTCGCTACTGCTGCGTTTGCTCGGCCTCTACAACCATGCACGCTCTACATGAGTGGGGCAGGCATCTACCACTATGGGTCGCCCACACCTCACGCCTATCGCCTTCATGCAACACGGGTGCGCAATGCCTCAACTCGGTTCAGTTAAACGTGCCCGACTTTGGTTTTTCGCCTCTCCACATGCTCGTGATCAGTCACGGGCGCCCCTTCACCATAGTGCCAACTTGAAGCCCTAGAAGAAAATCATATGGAAGAAATGAGTTATATTCAACTAAGTCATGATAAATTGATAAAGGACATGAAAGCCAATAAGATATCTCTTCAGAACAGGTTACAAGTAATGGAAGTTACTCAGTATAATCATAGAATCATCTTTTAGAACGTGATGAATACCATGGAGGAAAATCATATCAGGGAAATCGATGCTATAAAGGATGAACATGCTAATCAAATGAATGCCATGAGAATTAAGAAAATCACTCTACTATAGACACTGCAAATAATGGAAAAATCACAAGTCCAGGAACCCCAACTCAAACCAGAGGGTTCAAAGCACAAGCCTCCCAATTCATTGAAGCAACCTTCATCTTATTATGAGGAAGTCATTGATTCCATTGAGAAATGGTTAAATGAAGATGATCCAGGCAGGAAGGAAACTAAAGGAAATCTGATTGATGCTTGCAAGATTGATCCAATGGCTTTGACGAAGCAGGGTCATGAAAATTGAGAACAGCAGGTCACAAAACTCTTAGGTGTTCCAGATTTCCATATGATCATTTTTTGGATCAATAAGGAAGTTGTGCACTGACCACATCATCCTCAATATCACATCTTGCCGAAAGAAAACATAAAAAGCGAAAGAGAAGAAGGAAGAGGTTTGATGCATCTGATGGTCAAGAATAGCTTGATATTCAGATAAAACAGAGTCCTTCGATATGCAAAATTGGGCATGGCACATCCGAGAAGCAACCCACAGACTTGCCAGAGAGTTGGCAAATGCTCAGTATGCACTATGTTGAAGACATCTGATTCCATAAGGCATATTTTGTATAGTATCTCTAACCCTACTCCTTTCAATTATGTCATTATTTTATTTATGCATTTATGTTATGTATCTTTATTTTCCAATTTGTTAGAGTAGATCTTTTTTATTCTAGCAGATTTACTATATATGCATGATGATTTCGATTTTGAATGGATATCTAATTGATGGACTTATGTTTGCTTGGATGCAGGACTCTGGGATTCTCGCGTTATTTCATGAAAGCAACGTATCACCATATGGAGTTAGATGTTGCACACATTTTGTCAAGGTTCCAAGGAAGCAATTCTCCCAAATTTTTTCAAGGATCAAGATCATCAACCATCAGCTTTTTGACTCATTATAAACCCATTCTGCAAAATTTGTAATGTAAATGATGCTAGTAAGACTGTGTATGTATGTAACAACCAAGGTAAGCCTATTACTTTGGCGACAAATTTCATCCTAGAAGGTTTTTCGTCTCATTGATTATCTGTGTTTCTAAACACGGATAGTCTACACAATTTTTCCCTCCAACCTCACCCCAAAGCTAGGGTGGAATTTATTGTCAAACTCTTAGGTGACTCCTAGTGTTCTAGTCAAGTCTTCTATAAAAGCGATTTGGGAATAATTTAAGCGAATTGGCTAAATTATTTTATTACATGTCACTTGGTCTACTAGATCATATTGTGAATTGGGTAAGTTATTTGAAAATCTAAAACAAATAGGTATTCCCCCTTTGAGGGTTGAATTTGTAAAATTTTATGTAAATAAAAATTAATGCACGATCCCTCATACTTAGACACCATGGCTAAAATATTTGAGCGTAGAAAAATAATTAATCCCCTCAAGTGTCAATTGATTAATTTTTCTAACAAAAATAAAATTAGATCCTAAGCCAGAAAATTAATTAATTAGAGCCAAAAATTGAAATGTTAGAGAAAATAAATTCTCCAAGTGGAAAAATTCATGGGTTTTAAAGAAATAAATTTTTGGAAGTCCCCCACCAAGGGAATATTGGAAATTTCAAGAAAAATTGGACCCTTGGACCTATTGAAAAATGTAACTAGGTTCGGTCTTCATAAAATATGTTTGTCAAAAGAATTTTTATTATTGTTACAATGACTTATTAAAGCATGGGTTTCATGCTTGGGTCATCATTTTATTAGTCAAAGTCCCCAATGTGGACTTCTAGGATTAATAAAGAGTCATTACAGTCATTATATATTTTATGAGACCCTTCTTGGGCTTTCTAATGATGCAAAAAGAATTATATTTGAGTCAAAAATAAATTATGTAACCTACACACCAATTCGGCCTCGAGAAGATCAAGTCGGCCTCAAGGAAGGCAATTCGACCTCATTGGAAAGCTATATATACAAGGTAGTTCGGCTTCATTTGGAGCATATCTCACTCTCTCAAGCATAGTTCGATATCTGAAGCTAGAAGCTGGAAAAATGCGAAGTCAAAGGAAGGAGCTAAAAGGAGTACGAGTTTGGTCAAGAAGGAAAGGAAGAAGAAAATCAAAGTATTGGTCTCTCTCTCTCTCCCTCTCTCTCTCTCTCTCTCTCTCTCTCTCTCTCTCTCGTGTGGGCTGGTTAGGAGATCGAGGTGTCCTTGTCAAGGTCAAAGTTGCTGCTAATGCCGGAAGTTGCTAAGTCGAAGTTGTTGTTGATGCCGGAAGCTGCCAAGTCAAAGCTGCAATTGATGCCAGAAGCTGCCAAGTCAAAGATGTCACTAATGCTGGAAACTGCCAAGTCGAAGTTGCTAAAGTCGAAGTCTACTGCTATTAGGCTAAAGGTTGGATCGAAGAAGAAGAGGTTGGCTTGGTGTGGGGGAGGTCTTTGCCTATGTTGATGAGTCTCAAACAAAACTATTGAAGGAAGAGATTTTGACTAGGTTTTCCCCTAGATATGGGTTTTTCCTTGGCAAAGTGCCTACATTTGGTGTCTTGTGTTTTTATGATCTTCATGCACACATAATTTCGTAATTGCTTGATGAAAGATAATATGACAAATAAGTAAAAGAAGCCAACATAATTCACAAGTAATTATCAAGATAGAGAAATCTAACCCTAATCCTACTAGCAATGATTTCTCAACATAACCTTTGTGGTTAAGTCAAAGTCAATTTTTTGAGGAAATTAGCTCAAAATAATTATTTTTCAGCTAATAGAAAATGGTTTTAATGAGAAATTCGAAAATTCCTCAAAAATAATTACTTTAATGGCAGCTAAGTCACCTGACACGGGGATTCGGAACACGTAGGATTCGAGATTCGTGGTGTCGGATTAGGACACGCTGACCCCCTGGAACAGGACACGTTACGACACGTTATATATTATTTTATTAA
>APFE030027004.1:83824-117018 GCA_000404065.3 Pinus taeda
GGAAAATAGAAATAGAAAATATAAAACAACTACAGGTATACAAGCCTCAAGGCATCAATCAGCATCAGAATCAGCATCACTGTCCCCATCATCGTGGTCCCCACTACTCTCCTCTGCATCCTCCTCCTCCCCTGTATCCATAGTCGCCTCTACATCTGTTGGTATGGAGGTTGACCCCTCTGAGTCATCAAATCTAACAGGCTCTAGCACTGGATCATTGAGATCCATGTTGGCCAATGCCAACTCAACAGTGGTGTCTAGACCCATATCATTAGGAACAGTGTTACTTGGGAGCGGGAGCGAAAGTGGGGAGCAGGAGCGAAAACGGGAGCGGGAGCGACATATTCAGAAGCTCTTGGTTTGGTGCTCTTGATTAAATACGAGTTCCATACCCTAATACATGACAAAATTCGATGGAAACATTGCAATCCCCAATCCTAAAATCCTGAAAAACTGATAAGTCTGCTGGATTTTGAATGAAATCTAAAATTTTACTTTCTCCATATGAAATCCAATGAGGTCGGAACCACTCTCAAACATCCTGAGTCATTTCATGGTAATGTCAAAAATTTAAGTAGAAGGATGAAAATGAAGATTAAGGAGAATGTCATTTTTACTTTAAGAATTTAACATTACCATGAATAGCATATCAATATTAGGGCCTAGACTTGATCATGAAGTTGCCAAAATGCTCTACTCCTTGTTGCAACAGCACAAATCACTTGCCAAATGAAAATATTAATGAGCAAACACGCCCTTTTCTTTCCCGCACTGAGCTTAGCGAGTCCTGGAAACCGGACACGTGTCCTAAAATCGCGACACGCCCCTGAAAATCGCGACACACCCTCGAACACGACGTGTCTTCTGATTTGGACATGAATCCGGACCGAATCGTGTCAGATTCGCCAGATTCAGGATTCGCAGGGGGTTTAGGACGAATCCGATGACTTAGGATCGCAGAGATTAAAAGGCCATCAAATATTTATTGACAACCAAGATTATTTTAACAGAGATCAAGCCAACTAGCATTATGATGGTGATATCTTCAACTTGATGTCTTGTTGATGATGTGGACTATGAAAATGCCTTGTTGATGATGATTTCTTCCCTGGTGATCTTTTGGGATGTGATTTTTGCTTCAAAGTGAGGGAGATCACCTTGATTTCTTTGATGATGATGGCGACCCCACGCTAGTCCACGCTAGTTGGTTTGATCCAACGAGTGCTCCCACTTAAAATTGGCATAAAACCATAGGGAGATAAAATGAAAATACAAGTTGATAAAGTAGTTTTTTATTTTTTATTTTTTTAGTCTTTTTACTTTTTTACCCCAAAAATGGTGAATCATCCCCCATGGTCGAAATCATCATCTTGAATTCTATTGGTGTTGGAAAATGTAACTATGTTTGCCCTTCATTAATGTACTTGAGTCATTATGTAATGTACATGTCAAAAGAATAAAGAAAAGAATTTTTATTATTAATAATGTGACTTATTAAAGCATGGGTTTCATGCTTGGGTTACCCTGTTTTAGGTCAAATGCCCCATTGAGATCTTCTAGGATTTATTCTGAGTCAATAGAGTCATTCTTCTTTTAAAGAGACCCTTCTTTGGCTTTTGAATTATGTAAAAAGGTGAAGTCTTGAGTCAAATATGATCTATGTAACCTCCACACCATGTCGACTTAGAAGAATATCAAGTCAGCCTAAGGACCTTATTCGACCTCACATGGAGCCTATAAAAGCAAGCTCATAGAATTCATTTGGAGCATCATTCTCACACACAAGTTCGAATTCTCTTATAGCTGGGAAAAAGTGCGAAATTCTCTTGTAGTTGGGAAGAAGTGCAAAGTTCTCTTGTAGTTGGGAAAAGGTGTGAAGTCTGTTGTTGAGAAGCCAAAGGTAATGCGATTTTGGGTAAGTCCAAGGAGAGAAGGAAAATCGAAATTTTTGTGTTTCTCTTTCTCTATTTCCTGCTCTTTAATGGGGAGATCGAAATCTTCCAAGTTTGTCTGCTCCCGTAACTTTCCAGTTGCCAAAAGCTGCTGCCTAGTCCAAGTTGCTGGAAAGAGGTCGAAATTTTGGGAGGCTAACTTGGTGTGGAGGGAAGGTCTTGTCTTGGTCTAGGGTAAAGAGTCTCAAAGAATACTATTGAAAGGAAGAATTTCTCCACTGGGTTTTCCCCTCAAGAGGGGTTTTGCCCTAGCACTGTGCCTACATCTGGTGTCTATTGAATTATGTGTTGTTGCTATGGTAATTGCTTGATGAACTAAAAGGAAGAAGATATAAAGAATCGTAATAACAAGAAACATCACAAGTAATTATCAAGAATAAGAAAATCTTTCTATCTTTCTGATTTTCTAACATGGAATTAGAGCTTTGGTGAAGAAGGAAGTGAAAGGCAATCTCAAGCACTTGATCAAGAACCATTCAAAAGGACTATCTCAAGGAAGAAGTCTAATATATTAAAGGAAGATGTCTAACACAATCAAGGGAGAGAACAAACTTGAAGGAGCCTCTAACTTTAGGTCCTGCAAGAAGAGCATTGACCTAATCCTCGAAAAGAACAAGGTATTGGACTTGGTAAGAGGAAAAATAAAGAAGCCTATAGAGAATTCCAGTGATGCCGACAAAGTGAAATACAGGGAATTAGAATCGATGGCCATGACTCTAATGGTAGAAGGAATAAAGGACAATCTTGTCCCATTCATAGCTAACATCGATCATCCTCAAGAAATGTATGAAGCCTTGTAAAAGTTATTTACTATTAAGAACATTGCTCAAGTAACAAGTTTGAAGAATGAGCTAAGGACCACGAAGATGACTAAAGAAGACATTGTGGCAACCTTCTTTGCGAAGATTGCAAGACTCGGGGATGATCTCTTTGCTATTGATGAAATTGTTCCAAACAAAGAAATCGTGATCACAGCTTTATTAGGATTGCCACCCTCTTGGGTTACATTTGTTGCAGGTCTCAATAGTTGGAAGGTAGCTCCCACCTTTGAAGAATTATGGACCGCCTGTAGTCAAGAAGAACTAAGGATCTCAATGGTTACCAATCCTGAAGGAGTATCAAATGCTTACGTTGCTCAACATAAAGGAAAGAGATTGAAGGGACCAAGGAAGAAAGTTGATACTCCTTTAGTTATATCAGAGATGGAGAAAAATGAGAACTGAATGGAACACCTTTAGTTATCAAAAAGGACACAAATCATACTCACAACTTTGAATGATGGTACATGGGGGAAGATGTCCCTACAGTAAGAAAGGATAGACTTGCATGAGTGTACCATGTTGCCTCTCCTAATGTACCTTTAATCTTACACGCAATTAGTTAAATCTCGGAATTTGTCACCTACTATACAACTCCTATTGCTGGTCTTATTATCACCCAGGGTTGCACTGAAGACAACACAAAGACGGCCCCAAATTCACAGAAAGGTTGATTGCTAAATGTCACCCAAAATCTACACCTCTTTAGAGTTAGTGTGTGCTAACTCCAGGGAGGTTTCCCTTTGGTTATCAGATACAAGTTTGGAAAAATCTGATATTAAAGCAAGTTAAATGTGAACTGAAACCTTGCTGCTTTTGACCCTAAAAATGAGATTTAGCCTATAATTTTTTCATGAAACAAACTTACAAATATGCAAATTAACTTCACAAATTTGTGATATTGTTACATTAATAATAGATTATTTAGCCTTATAACACCAAGAATACAACCTCCTTTTTTTTTATCTTTGTTTGTTATAGAGTTTCGTCGATTGGTTCTTTATTTGTCAGGTTATGGAATTGTTGAAAAGGAAAGAAAAAAGAGCAAGGTGCAAGATCAAATATTGTTGATTTAAGAGAAGAATCTTTATTCAATTCTTGAAGTGATAGATATTTAACAATTGAATTCTTACACATAGAAACTTGGATTTTCCAACAGACGACAGATTTTCATTATATCTAAGCAAAGATGATCAACTATGTATGTCCAAATACAACAGAAAACAATGAATTTGGAAGGGGCTCATGTCTGTGTTATGAACCTTGTGTCTTAGTGATCATATAATACAGTCCACTTTGAGGGGGTATACAATAAACCAATAATTACAGTCCACTTTGAGGGGGAAACTTCTTTTTACAACAAATACAATATACAAGACAGGATTTGATGATCCTAAGACTAAATCTCTTTTGTATATATATAGGAGACAAAGAGTACAATTACAATAAAATAGGACCATGAAAAGTTCTAGCCAACCTTCTAATATAACAATTAAACTAATGATGAAAGGTTATTAGGGCCCAAGGGCTATAATAGAATAAAATCAAATCGAGAAACTCCATCCATGCAGCGAGTAATAGATGTCAACAAACCCAAACCACCACGTACTGCCCAAGCACTGAATGACAGCATGGAAGAGGCTGGAGAATGAGTGAAATATGGAAGTCAAAAGAAGAAGGGAAAGCAAAATGATAGAATCTTTTTACTGTCTTCAAGTTTGTATTAAATAGACCACTCCTCCACCCTCCACCCCCCAAGTGATGCTCCTAGATTGACCAGGAATAGAAGACATGAGAGAGGGAAACTTCTCTTGAACAAGCACTGAAAATGATGCATGAAATCCTTGAAGACAGGCCGTACTAGTCAACTGAAAGATAGGAAAGAATCTTCCCAGGATTAGCCACTGGAAGCTGTCAAGAATAATGGTGAAGGCTGCCCGAAATTAGGTCATGTAGTTGTTAAAAATATGAAGGTTCTATGCAGAAACTTTAAAAAAAATTGCAGAAACTTGAAAGAACTATGCAGAAAACTGAATGTACGTTGCAGAAAACTAAATGTACTTTGCAGAAAGCTAAATGTTCTATGTTGTTACAATTACTTAGAATGCATATGTTTTCTTCAAAACTTTTTCAAATCAGCAATTGTAGACAGAACATAAACATAAGGATCATATAAAGACAGCCAAGCACAAATATGAGACACTGAGATTTAGGTCCAATGACCAGGGCAAAATCCCTTAAAGGGAAAACCCAAATGATTCTCTTTCTATTACATTTATTCAATTGTTCAATAGAGTATAGAGAGAGAGAGAGAACGAGAATCAATAAAGTCACCATTGTCTAATAGTAATAATACCAATAAGGATAAAATATTAATTATTGACTTGTATAATCATGATTGATTTGATTTTAAAGTGGATTCCATATGTCGAGATCATCCTTGTTCATTTAGACATGACTTTCTATTTTTTGAAAGTCACTTCCAAATTGAGATGTGACGTATTATTTTTGAAAATCATATTAGAATTATTAGAAATGATAATTTATTATAGGTGCTTCAAACAAAGCAGAAAGATATGATTTCTTCTAGGGGAAATTCATCTCTGAGCTGCCAAATTTTAACAATAGTGTGTATGTCTCTGCCTAAAAGAAATGCAAGATTGATGGATAAACCAAAGAAAGATAATCATGTGATACATATTATTAACTAAATATACATACTAATACATATTGTCTTGACACTTGGTTTCATCAGGAGGTCTCTTGGACTCCTATGATTGTTGGCCTTCACTTGAGGGTTTTCGCCTTCCATTCAAGTGAATGAGCCAAGTTTGTATAAACAAATAGGATTATTCTTCCAACACTTATCATCACTATATCTTCCTGGCATGTTGAAAAGGCACATATTTAAATAACAGAGGTATTTATATATTTATTTTAAAAATAAGAAAATTGAGTGATGATGTTACAATTGATGGCTTCTGGCTTACTTATAGCCTCAATGCCTACTTGAGGGGTCATGATCTTTCGATCGTGCCCCTTCTTCCTAAATTAATACATAACAATAATCTTCGTTTTTTCAGCGATACTTCTTCATTTTTTCAACGATAATCTTTTCAACTTCCTTTTGCATATTTTGCATTGACTTCTGGTTTTCTTCAAGAATTAGTTTTGAGACATCTTTCACATATTTTGGTGTTATTGAATCTGGCTTCAATGTATCATTCTATAGAGTTAATTTTTTCTTTTTGTAGGAAAATGTCAAAAACTTATTTTTCATATTTAGAATGAAAGACCCTAGTGATTCCATCTAGGGTGAACCCGGAATTATATCACTATCATCACAAAATAAGATTTTAATGGTGAATTGCGAGACAACAGTATAGTCTCCAATACTTAGTTCCAGATTGCTTATGTCATATTGTTTTTTATTCATCGAATCCATTGTTTCAATTATTTTCGATTCAAGAATCACTAACTAGTTAGCACATTCAGTACTATCATAATTAGTATATTGAGTAAGGGGCTAATGAAGGAGGGATGTTGGCAATGGAGAAGAGTAACGGAACAGGAACGGTCAGTTGAAGAGGCAACAGAGGACAGAACTGTCAGTAAAAGGAGGATAGAATACCATGGAAATGACAAGCAGGAGCTACGAAGCGGATGAATGGCGAACAGGCTCAACGAATAGGTATCACCAGACAGTGGTTGGCTACAGACTGGTAATAGTTAAAGGGCATTGAACGTGGCTCTAATACTAGATGTTGTAAAGGCATTGATTTAACTAACATATGTATTTATATATTTTATTATATTATATAAGAAAATTGAGTGATGATGTTACAATTAATGGCTCCTGGCTTAAGTATAGCCTCAGTGCCTACCTGAGGGGTCATGATCTTTTGCTCATTCCCCTTCTTCCTAAATTAATACTTACTAATACATAACAATTTAATTTTTATACATAATTTGATTTTTATACATAACATGGCACCATGATTATGGCATCTTCCTTTTAGTCTTTTCCGCTCCATGACCAAATTTATCACATGCACATATGCATTGATGGGCCGAAATAGGAATTGTTTTTCCCCTTAGCAGTTGGTGTTGAAATGTGTAACCATGTTCGTCTTCATAATGAGATATGTAATCATGATTTTATGTATTTGATATTAAAGAGAAAAGAAATTTATTATTGTCATTCTTGATGCATGAGTTTCATGTTCAAGGTTATTTGATTTATAGGTCAAGCAACCATTGAGTGCTTTTAGGGCTTGTCATTGAGTCAACAAGTCAATTGAGTCATTGTCATGTATGGAAGACCCTTTTGGGCATGTTGTATATTGCAAATAAAATTTATGTAAAGTCAAAAGTGTCAAATAGACCCTCCAAGACCTTGTCAACAATAAAATATCAAGTCGGCCTTCATGAGACGACAAGTCGGCCCCTCCAAGCAGTTATTCGACCTAGAAGAGAAGCCTATATATAAGAGACATTGACCTCATTTGAAGATTATCCAATCAACTCTCAAGAAGTTTGATCTAAGAAGAGAAAAAGATGAAAAAGGAAGCCTAATACCTTCACATGTGTGAGAGAATTAGGGAAACTATTGTAGCTTCTAGACCAAATTGCAAACTTGCCATAAGAAGTTTAGTTAGGGCATATTATACAAAATGATTTCCATAGAAGGAAGAACCAAGTCAACTGAATAAGGAAGAAATCACCATCCTCTCGGACACATACAAGAGCTAGGGTTTTTACACCAGTCGAAATTGCAAAAGAAATTGTTGGGGTCGAAGTTGTTGAGGTCAAAGTTGTTAGTGAAGCTGCAAGGGTCGATGTTGTTGGTGAAGCTGTTGGGTTGGAGTTACTGGAGAAGTTGTTGGGGTTGAACTTGCTAGCAAAGTTTCTAGGAACACGTTTTCTGAAGAAGTAGATGGAAGGCTCATCAAGGAGGAAGGATTGACTTGGTCTTGGAGGGGTTTTTGACAAGGGTCTTAGATCTTGGAATTCGTCATTTGAAATTCTATAAGAAGAGAAGAGTTCTTATGGGTTTTCCTCTCAAGATGAGAGCTTTTAGCCCTCGCTGATAGCCTATATCTTGTGTCCTCTTGTCCCATTGATCTTTATTGTTTGGTAGTTGTTTGATGATAGAAAACACAATAATAATCAAGTTGGAGAAGAAACTAATCAAGTAAAATGACATCACAAGCAATTATCAAAGTAAGAGAAATCACCTAACCTAGTTGACCCTAGATTTCTCAACATGGTATCAGAGCTAAGGTGATAAGACAAGAAGAGGCAGTTTGAAGAACATCAACTGAAGAAGGATTCATAAGGGTTGAGCACAAGGAAATCATCAAGGATTAATCCATACATCATCTTGAAGGAATGGACTAAGAAGCACTAAGGAGAAGTATTCATCTCAAGGATCACATCATCACAAGGACAAGAAGACCTCAAGGACCCTACGTTCACTCAAAGAAAGAAGGACTACACATCTGAAGCATCTTGAAGTTTCCATATTCAACATTTCTACATCCAATGGAAGCAAGAAGAAGCATTTCCATCATCATCATAGAAACCAAGGTGATCAACAATTATCTACTTTATCATTTACTTCATAAAATGTGTGATATCCAATAAACAACTATAAACAGTACACACAAGTTTATGAAGGGAGGGGCCAACTCCCTAAACCAAGTTCACCCCAAATACTTCAAAATATAATACAAGTGTATTTTACAATTCTACAAAGGAGTGACAGTTGCCTAGTTGCACCAACAACTCGTCCACTCAATTACGTCCAAATCGTGCAGCTTATGCCGGCACTATTGGCCAGGTCGTGTAGCTTTGCCCGCACTGTCAAGATGTGCCACTTATGCCCACACTGCCAGCCAATTCCTATAGCCTCTGCCCGCATTGTAAAGGATCCCCAAGTTTCGCAGTTGCAACTACAGAAGTCACCCCGTTCAGAAATCCGCCTGTCCTGCCCGCCCTAGGCGGGCGCATGGCCCAGACCACTACCTGTTGCATGCGACATGCACTGTTCTACCCGCGGGTCATCGTGGTCTGCATGAGCTACCCCTGAACTATTCGTTCACCCATCGCACTTCGCACTTCTCTAAACTTGTGTGAACTACCTTGTTTGAGTGGTTGCTTTGGTCGACTCACTCCTCTCCAATATATACCCGCTCGTCCGTCACAATTTAACTGAGCTGACATGTTATACTTTGACTGAGCCGACTTACACTCTAACGTGGGCGCCCCTCCCAATGGGCGCGCCCGTCGGGCCGACCTTCCAGGAGTCAAGCAAGCACCCTTGCCAGGTGTGCATGCCCCTTGCCCGTGCCTCGTCTCTTCCTTAGTTCACACACTAAGTCTTCCCACCGGTCTTCCTTCACTTGCAAGTCACGTCTTTGCCCATGCTAGTCGCTTGCCTCACCCTTGTTGCTACTACTTACCTTGCCCTTGTTACTACGACTGTGCGACCTCTGCACAAGTCGGGCGAGCAGGTGCCCGCACCTCATGCCTGTCACCCTTGTGCAACATGGGCTCATGTTGCCTCAACTCGGTTCATTTAAACGCGCCCGGTATGCCCGACTTGCTCGTTAGGTTAAACGCGCCCGCTATGCCTGACTCGCCCGTTCAATTTTTCGCCTCTCCACATGCTCGTGGGTGGTCACGAGCACCCGTTGGGTGTAGTGCCAACTCAAAGCCCTGACTAAGTGCTACCATGCCCTTGCCAAACTATGCGGCACTTCGACCAACTACTTCTTCCACTTCCTCCGAAACGGCTTCGATACCAACTATCACGACCCCACACTAGCAGTGATTTAAGTCTTTCGTTTCAACACTACTAAATTTTTTGGACTACGCCTAAAATCCAACACTTAGCCAAATTCTTTGTTCAAGTGTTCTTTTACTTCAATAATGTAGCGAAATTATCATTCATTCAACTCACTTACCTTCTTTATCATTGACTTCATAAAATGTGTGACATCCAATAAATAGCAATAGACAGTGCACACACTAGTTTATGAAGGGGCCCCAAATACTTCAAAATATCATACAAGTGTATTTTACAAGTTTACAAAGATGTGGTAGTTGCTTGGTTGCACCAGCAACTCGTCCACCCACTTTTATCCAAATCATGCAGCTTCTACCCGCACTACCGCCAATCCAGGTGGATATTGGTGGCCACTCGCCTATTCTACCTAGACCCCAAGTTAGTTTCATTTGTTTCCTTGTTCATTTCAGCATTTACTATTTTTAGCAGCTTTTCGGGTCCTGAACTTCCGCAGCAGTTTTGAGCCCCTAAACAACATTTTTTTGGGGTCCACGACAGGCCCATTGCCATAGGCAGGGGCTTGCAGCGAAACTTATAGTACTCAGAGAAACCTTTCCAACAAGGTATCGTAGGCGCCAAACAAAGGTAATATGACCAAGTTACGACCCCGGGAAGTTGGCTGCCCAACTAACCCCAATGGGACCCACAAACTCTTGGTGTTACATCTCCTAGGGTTAGGGTTTTGGTTGCTTAGGGTTTTCTCATGTTTTCCAATAATAAATAAGCCCTTGAGTCTCATTGTAAGACAATTCAGAGGCATGTAGCCGCCACATCTCTTCCCAGAGATAAGCTACCATCGCCTGAGCTATCTTATATCCATTCTGTTCATAAGCATAGTTCAGTGTTTTACTATTAATGAAATGAAGTGTTTTTCTGTTGCATCTCTGTGTTTTTTATTATATTTGTAAGTTGTTGCATTCTTGTTTAAGTTCGGATTAGTGGTATCAAAGCAGTCTGTTCTTTCTCTGTTTTTCTTTGCATGTCCCCAACAAGGCCAGGGTACAAGGAGTTAGGACTTGATCTGGTTGAACCATTGCAAGATCAGCCTCGCAAAACCTAACGACCTCCCATGGCAGAAGAAAAGAAAGACGAGGGGCAAGAGATCCTTTCAAAATTTTGCTCGAGGAAGCCCTCGAGTGATAAAGGGACGCGATGATGGATAACTTTGCCCAGATCCTTCGACAGCTACCCACAGGCGATGCATCTTCATCCAGCAGCCACTCTGGAGGTGCCACTCCTTTTAAGGTACAAATTAACTTCAATATTCCCATATTCGAAGCCCGAATAGATGAAGACGCTATAGATATATGGTTAAATCTATTAGAGGGATATTTTTTAGTTCATGACTTTTCCAATTGGGAAAAGATTACTCTTGCACTTCTTAAAGTCGCCCCACACATCAAGGATTGGTGGGAAACCTACTGTGAACAAAATGAGTGAACCCTAGTTGTTTTCAGCCGCACCCACTTGGAATTCTTTCTGAGACACCCTCTCTCACCATAAGTTTCTTTTGGGGTCCTAGATCCTGCGTATGTTATGTCTACAAATATATAATGAGATGTGTGACATCATCACGAGGGTAACTAATTTCATAGGAGAAGTAAGATACCTCATTCAACAACTTAGGGTTTCCATGGAAAAAGGCAAGTTGAAGGCAATAACTTTGCAGAACTCAAACATTTAAAGAAGGCTCATCATGCAACAAAAAGGGAAACATCTACCGAATAAGGATCTTTAAGATCCTCAAGATTCTCTGATGGAATCTTCACTAGAAGATGCACTGATCTAGGGATGAAGCAAGTGTTTCAATAGAAACTCCAACTTGAGATCATGGATGATAATATGGTGTCGTAGGAGCAGTTCAAAAGGTTGAAGATCTTTCAATCAAGGAAGTTGTTAAAAGAAGCCTGGATAACCTAAAGGTAAAATGAGGTATGTATGCTTATATTTAATTTTATAATGTCATGCCGTATGGTTGTAGGTAATATGGATCATTACTTCTTTCTTAAGAAGCATGATCAAGTGAAAATGATCTCCTCCTCTGAAAGGATGCAGAAAGGCATAAGTCGCACTAGATGAAATCAATATAATATGTCCTCTTATGAAGTATGAGGTGGTTGACTACAATGAAGAAACTCTGATTGAAAGCTACTTATTGGGAATGGAATGTCTAAAGAAGAAAGAGATCATGAGATATGCAACCCTAATGAAGGCGATCAACATCCAAAAGACTTTACTAGAAGATCTCCCGGAAATATATGAAGACTCAGATAGAAAAGATGAAGACCCTTGAGAATGGATATCTTTGGGAGATGTGTCAGCATCAGTGTTGTTAAAATTGCGATAATATCGCGATATTATCGCTTTATCGCGATTTTTTCCCGAAGCTGATATTATCGCGAGTAACACTCGCGAATTTTTCAAAAAATCTTGATTTTTTCGAAAAAAAAATCGTGATTTTTTTGAAAAAAAATCGCGATTTTTCCCAATTTATCGTCGAGGGTCGGGGCAGCGCGGTTTTATAAGGGATGCTAAATGTCCGAAATGCAATTTAAAAAAAAAAACAAATAATGTTTGAGTGGAGCAGCATAATGATCAAGTCTAGGCCCTAGTATTGATATGTTATTCATGGTAATGTTAAATTCTTAAAGTAAAAGGATGAAAATGAAGATTAAGGAGAATGTCACTTTTTACTTAAATTTTTAACATTACCATGAAATGACTCAGGATGTTTGAGAGCGGTTCTGGCCTCATTGGATTTCATATGGAGAAAGTAGAATTTTAGATTTCATTCAAAATCCAGTAGACTTATCAGTTTTTCAGGATTTCAGGATTGAGAGATTGTAATGTTTCCAGGTGACACCACCTACCCGGGCTACCCCTGCCATCAGTAGAGGACGTGGTCTACCTCCTATAGCTCCTACTTCTATTTCTTCAGCTTCTAGAGTACAGCAGACTCCACTGCCAACTCCACCAGCACCAGCATCTACATCTAGAGGGAAAGGGAAAGCTGTGGCATTTTCTCGCAAGAAGGGCAGAAGAAATCAATAGGATTAGACTTTAGTTATTTTCTTCATTTTATTGTATATGACATTATGACATGATGAGATACATTATTATGTTTTTTGTTGATATTTTGAGGCTGAGCTGGAACTCAGGAGTCAGGACTTACTGTTCAGGACATGATTCAATGTTATGTGTGATTTTAGCACTAGAAATGATATTAAACATCTTATATATTAGTTCTTTTATCATATTTATGTGTCAATGTATTTATTTTATGTTGTAGATGGTTTAGATATTAAAAGATTTGAAGAAAAAAATGAATATTTTTGTACCAAACGATTTTTTCCCAATAATTATGATTTTTTCCGATTTTTCCCTCGCGTCGATATTATCCTGATAACGATTAATGTAACATTGGTCAACATAAATGTAGGATGTTGATACCTACAAAAAGATGTCATGATGAAGAGCTGGTATGATTTGATTTAATGATATATTTTGATTTCGTGAATAATATCTGGATAAGTTCATGCAGGACTACTTACAAGTACAAACTAGCATTCATGTGATGGATAGAAGAAGCAGGATAAGAAAGAAGTAGTCATATGATGAAGGTTCCAGATATGAAGAAGGCCACTTTCCATGAAGAAAGGAATAACATGACGAACAAAGGAGGAAATTGATCGATAGTTGTTGCCCTACAAAGAAGAAGCTCAACTAGATTTCATGACATCAAGCAGAGAAGTGGATCAAACAGCTAAAGGACCCATGAAGAAAAAGTTGTTGATGTATAGAAGATTCCCTAAGAAGGAGTTCTGACAAGTTCCTGATCAAGAAGGAGATTGAATTAAATCGCCCTTGATTAAAAAGGAGTGACAATTGTGTTTTTCTATTTCATGTGTCACACACTAGACAAGGACTAACAGTCGTCAATCTAGGTGAAGGCCATGAAGAGAAATGTAAACACATGATATCCTCCCTAGTCGAGAGGGAGAGATAAACACAACATTCTTGTCTTCACTTTGGAAGAAAGAATGGAGGATTGGGTAATCGTCTGGCATCTGATGCTCTTTGAGGATGCGTAGGGCATCCAAGACATAAGTAGGAAAGAGGACCAATATTCTTTGAGGGTTGGGAACCCAAGATAAGAATAGTCCTAGAAGGTCATACTCAGTGAACACCCGGGTGGGTATGTACCTTGAGAGGCAATGATGAAGGTGTTTATAATCATTGGTCTGGCCAACATTGTGCTCTGATCTATTGAGAGATCGAGTTGTTAGTCAAGGCCTTCCTATGTGACAATGTTGGTTATAATGATGCTATACAGATGGATTATCAATCTTATTCTTCTTATGAAAAATTCTTTAGATTGGGAGTGACCAAGTACCATCATGAATACCTCGCTAGTTAAGGGGGAGTGTTGAAGAAAGTGTAACTAGGTTCGGTCTTCATGACATTTTAATTATGATTTTTGTAAAATGAATTTATTATTCCTCGCTGCATGGGTTTCATGAGCAAGAGGTTTATTTATTTAGTGGCTCCCATTGAGAGCCTTAGGATGTCAAAGAGTCAATGTCATGTGTACAAGCCTAGAAGTCTGAACAGCCCTCCAAGACAAGCACAAGAAAAAGTCTGCAAGCTAAACAATAAAGTAGGCAATCACGTCGCCTTCAAAATTTATTTATATGACACATCGGCTCATATGTGGAGATACAACAATTCAAGGTGACATGTCGGTTTATTTACAAAGACATAACAACTATCAATACTCCACTGGGGTCACCACAGAAGCTAAGAATTTCAAGCAAGTCTCTGTAACAATGGAAGAGAATAGAACCTCAACATACTCTGAAATCTCGGTGGCAAGCACAGTGACATCCTCGCATTCTTCTTTGAAATCTCAAACAAGTAAAAGTAACACAGAAATTTCGAATGGTGACACAGTCATCCAGGTTTTCGATGGAAAAAAATACCCGAAGTTTCTTGGATGACACAATGCCTCAGAATCTCGGGTGAGTACAGTGGTTATCTATTTATCGGGTGATCAATGTCTTAGGGTACAATACAGTATCTAAGCAGCACTACAGTATCTCAGTGCAAGGAGTGCACAGTGCACAGTCATTGAAGAAGCAGTAATATCTCGGTGCAAGAAGTGCACAGTCATAGTCTCGATGAAGATCACATGACACTCTGTCTTGACATGTATTATGGACAATGATAATCATGATCTTAATAAAGACATTGTATCAAGTAATGAAGATCTCAATGGCGCAATGACGATGTTGATCTCAGTTGTAACGAAGAATAGGATTGGTGTCATGGTCTTGGAATGGTTCAGTTAGTCAAGGGTCATGGTCTTGGTGTTCGTCAATAGGAACCAATATAAGAAGAATTGTGTGTTGGTTTTCCTCTCCAAGAGGGAGAGGTTTTGGCCTTGGCAGAAAGCTTACATCGTGCGTTCTTGTCTCTTTGTTTTGATAGCTATTTGATGAACAAACAAAGACACTCTAATAATAATGAGAGAATATTGGAATAAGAAGAAAGAAATTTGAAAAACACCTCACAAATAGTTATCATGCTATAAGAAGAATCACACTAACTCTAACTGCCCTAGATTCTTCAACACATATGACATTGTAGTCATAGCATTGCCCCACCAGAGATGTTGTGTTGGACCTTTAGGAGCCTCCACATGGATGTATCGCCCCTTTTTCACTTCGAGATGAATGTTCAGCCAAGTAGCCAAGTCATTAACATGATTAATGGTGTGCCAAGAGCACCTAGAATGCCCCCAATCTAGCCTTATACCTACATGATGGGTGTTGCCTTGTTCCAAAGCCTAGATGAGGATGGAGATCACTTGAGATTCTTTGGAAGGGTTGGGCACAATACCTTTTGAGGCTAACACTTTGTGTTAGGACTGCCATGCCACCCATGCATGTCCTAGGATGGTGATGCAATTGTTTGTTGATTTGGGGTAGCATCGGATGTGTTCTAGCCACGAAATTTGGTGGAGAGGTTCGGGTACATGAGATCTCCAATACTCAGAAAGGGTTTGGGAAGATTCTAAACAGATCAGGAGATATTATAATAGTTAATATTTTTAATAGAGTCCCCAAGTCTAAACTTAGGGAAAATAAAATATTAATGTGTATCAATAAGAATCTGTGTTAGAATGGTCCAAAAAACATGGATCAAGCCAGATCTAATCTTAGTCGTTGATTAGGGACCTAATCTCGACCATTGAGATGTCAATAGGAAAAGTATAAGAGGAGGCTTGAGGGTCACTTGGAGAAGAAACCATAGTGATCAGTCATTTTATTCTCTAGGGCAAGGTTTACTAAGAGAGATACAATTAGTGATCGGGAGGTGCAGTTGAGGGGCATTTGAGTATAGAGAGGCAGAGATAGTGCCGGGAGAGCAGCGCAGTAGCCAAGGAGAGTGACGTAGAGCCAGCTAGGGCTCACGCAGGGCCACGCAGAGGCAGTCGGGAGCTGCGTAGAGCCTCAGAGAGGCCAACGTTACTGACGCAGAGGGCCAGAGGGCTGACACAGGGCCTCCCAGGGCTGACGCAGACCCATCCGGGGTGACACAGGGCTAGCGTGAGGCAGAGAGGGGCTGACGCAATCTAGAGAGAGGCTAACGCTGGGGTTTCCGAAGTAGATTGGGGCTGAGTAGCTGCCAGAAGGTTTATCTGGGGTTTCAGCTAGGAGATTTGTCAAAAACTGGAGAGGTATTACTGCCAAGGAAATTCTCTATTGGGTAGGCCAGATTCAGCACCCAGATTGTACTCTGATATTGCTTAATAAGAAAACCCTCAAATAGCTGCACCGGTTTTCCCACACTAGGTTTTTTCGAGGACATTAGTCCAAAAATAATGGTGTCATATGGCGTGTTTGTTTCTATTTCTTTTAGTTATTGATCTATAATATGTTGAGCATGCACTAGTGTTTATTTTCAGTATTTACATTGTAAAAAACTTGTTAAGGAAAATAACAAGTAGGTAGGAATAAATCAGATAAAGTGCATGGAGGGTTTCTAACTAAGTAGATTTAGAAACTTCAACATGGTATCATAGCGTGATTGTAGATCACAGAAAGACTAAAGGACATCAGCTGAGCGGAGCAATAGCAGCAGAAAATAGTTGTCCCGAGGTGACAGAATTTGTTTCTAGCAGAGCGGCAACAAGGAAGGGTGACGCAGTGCCTGCGTCATCAAGGGTGAGCTGGGAAGAGGCAGTGTAGAGGCAAAGGAAGGCAAAAGAAGTCGACTCAGCAAGAGTCAAACAAAGAACTTCCTGGTGGGAAGTAGACTCAGCAGGAGTCAAACATAGAACTTCCAAGGGGGGAAGTAGACTCGGCAGGAGTCGAACAAAGAACTTCCAAGCGGGAAGTAGAGAGACTCGGAGGAGTCGAATAGAAGAGCAGTGAGATGGACATGAATGGGTTGAGGGATCAAGACAGATTGGATAAGGCATCCAACTTTGTCATCTGGATGTCCAGGATCATGTCTGTTCTATGTGCCATGAGTACACACGCACCACTTGAGCGGAAGTGGGGAGACATCGAGTTGTAGTCAGGTGGACTACATGCGATGAGGGATAGGATCCTCAAGGTACCCAGCCTCTTGGATTAGACCTTGCTACGAGAGCCCTTATGAGGAGTAGCAGGACTGGCTGAATCGGGTAGAGACGGATGCGAATGGAGCGACAGAGAAAGCTACAGTGCAGGAGTCCTGAGACAGCGCGAGGCTAGCAGGCTGCAGCAATGAGAGAGGCATAAGAGTGTTGCACCAGTGCAGAATGGCACAGAGGTGTGCAACGGTGCGAGTGCAGGGAGTTGTTGCAGCAACGCAGAGGTCAGAGAGGGAGCACTTGTCAACGGCAGAGGGAGGTTCAGCATCAGCGGGTGTCTCTAGCCCAATAGGGAGGTCAGATTGGGAAATCAGTTACTTACTTCTCAGTAACTGAGTTGAAGTGCAGCAGTGGGCAGCACGATGCAACATGATGAGAGGAGGTGCAGTGCAGATGCAGTGCTTGGAGAAAGGACCAGCAATAGCATGGATGTAGAGGGAGTTGTCGTACAGATGCAGCAGTGGTATTGGTAGAACCATGGGCAGCGATACAAGATGCAGAAGTGTAGAAGATGTTGGGCAGGAAGGCCTAACATCAGCACAGGTACCGATGCCGGATGATCAAAGTAATACTCAGTGAGGAGTATTGCTAGAGCACAGTCCTCGCTAAGAGGGAGTGTTGATTTGGGGTAGCATTAGATGTGCTCTAGCCACGAAATTTGGTGGAGTGGCTAGGACACATGAGATCTCCAATACCCAGAAATGATTTGGGAAGATTCTAAATGGATCAGGAGATATTAAAATAATTAATATTTTTAATGGAGTCCGTAAGTCTAAACTGAGGGAAAATAAAATATTAATGTGTATTAATATGAATCTGTATTAGAATGGTCCAAAAGACATGGATCAAGCCAAATCTAATCTTAGTCGTTGATTAGGGACTTAATCTCGGCCGTTAAGATGTCAACAGGAAAAGTATAAGAGGAGGCTTGAGGGTCACTTGGAGAAGACACCAGAGTGATCAATCATTCTATTCTCTAGGGCGGGGTTTGCTAAGAGAGATAGAATTAGTGATCGGGAGATGCAACTAAGGGGCATTTGAGTACAGAGAGACAGAGAGGCAGAGATAGTGTCGAGAGAGCAGCGCAGTAGCCAAGGAGAGTGACGCAAAGCCAGCCAAGGCTCACGCAGGGCCACGCAAAGGTAGCCGAGAGCTGCGCAAAGCCTCAGAGAGGCTAGCATTGCTGACGCAGAGGACCAAAGGGCTAATGTAGGGCCTCCTAGGGCTGACGCAAACCCATCCGGGGTGAGCAGGCCAGCGTGAGGGAGAGAGGGTCTAATGCAGTCCAGAGAGAGGCTGACGGTGGGGTTTTTGGAGCAGACTGGGGCTGAGAAGCTGCCACAAGGTTTATCCGAGGTTTCAATGAAGAGATTTGTTAGAAACTAGAGAGGTATTACTGCCAAGGAAATTCTCTGTTGGGTAGGCCAGATTCAGCACCCAGATTGTACTTTGATATTGCTTAATAAGAAAACCCTTAGATAGCTGCACCAGTTTTCCCACATTGGGTTTTTTCGGGGACATTAGTCCAAAAATAATGGTGTCATATGGCGTGTTTGTTTCTGTTTCTTTTAGTTGTTGATCTGCAATATGTTGAGCATGCACTAGTGTTTATTTTCAGTATTTACATTGTAAATAACTTGTTAAGGAAAATAACAAGTAGGTAGGAATAAATCAGATAAAGTGCATGGAGGGTTGCTAACTAAGTAAATTTAGAAACTTCAACATTGTTCTTGATGATGACGTTTTAGTTAAGGCGATGTTACTTGGAGATTCACCCATTTACTTTGATGATATCCGTTGGAGTAAATGACGTCCCTTGGAGTGAGGAGCACTCCTAGACCTACTTGGCACTTTTCTTGATCGAGATGATCATTTACATAGGATGAGGTCACATTAGAGAGCTAATTCTACCACACATGTGGAGAATTCATGTCATCTTATTATGATTTATCATTTTGTAATGTTATCTTTTAGGTCAAGATTTGACCTATTAGCCTTGTTGAATGCTTTAAGAAAATTTTCAGGCCTTTTCATTGTAACTTAAGGAAAAATTATTTGGTTGCCCTCATATAAATAGAGGGGAGTCATTTTCCTTGGAACATTATCACACACACACTCACCATTCTTCTCTTGACAGAGAGCACACTACTCCTTATATTCTTTCTCTTGAACGCAATGGCTAAGTAGAATGTGAAATTATGAATTGTCATGGGGAGGATTTCTTATGGATTGATGAAGCAATTCCTGCTTGAATGGCGTTAATTTAATGCTATCTGCATCCATTTTGCATGTAATTTCTAAGTTTAAAGTTTTTCATCGTGCCATATTAAAAAAATGCTAATGAACTCTAATTTCTATGTGTTTATCAAAAATTTGTCTTCAAGAATCCATCAAAGGAACTTGTTTCATGCATCCTTTGACCTTAAATCACCAATGAGTGAAATTCGCAAATTGTACTCCACCATTATTCATCCAAGGTCCTTTTATCTTGACCTCACCCTAATTGACTCCATTGCCCAATTGAATGAAGGCACTAGTTTAGTTGTGTTGATGACTCAAATTTCCTCCTTTCTCTTTTTCATGATAGCTCAAGCTAGGGTATGGTCTAAATGTGCATTTAATAGCAATCTTGCACCTATATGTTATTGCCTTTTAGGTAGGAATTGCATCTATTAATGTTTAAAAGGAAAAATCTATTGTTTATTGCATATTTGTAATATCCCCAATTTTTAATTTTCATGTGACGAGGTCAGTGGAGATCCTTGGGATGGTGCTAAGTATAGCACAATTTTGAAATTCAGGTATGGGAGGCAATTTAGATATGGGAGGAATGAGGACTTAGGAGAATAGGAGAAATTTCAGCCTTGGTGGAATGTGGGAGCCACGAAAAGGAGGCAACTCAACCCTTGGGGATAATTCGCACTTGTGAAGGAAGAGAGAGAAAGAAAGGGGGGTGTGAGTTAGTGGAAAATGGGGTCCACCAAGAAAGAGAGGACCAAATTCTATAATAAGGCAAGGAGGCCTCCATTTGGTATCTTTTGACAATCTAACTTTTGAACACAAATTTCCTTGAGTTGTTTAGCCAAGTAAACTAGTGTTGTTTAGCACAAAGAATTCCCAAGCGAGAATTCCACCTCTACCTTCGGTGAACTTTGAGTGTCACCCTAGAAGAGTGTTTCAGAACATAGTGGGGAGAGATTTGTTGGAGTTCGTGGGTGTAATGCCCCTAATGATAATAAAAATAATAATAAATAATATAATATAATATAATATTAAAATGTAAGTAAATAAATAATAACAAAAATGAAAAGATAATAATAAGTAAATAACTAATAAATAATAAAGAAAATATAATAATAATAAATAAAAATAGTAAATAATAAACTAGAGTTCTAAATAATTATATGTAAAAGTAAACTATAAAAATAGTAAGAATAAGTAAAGTTAACAAAAATTAAAAAGGGATAAAATAAGATAAAGTTAAATTAAGAGAAATATTAAATTAAATAAACTTAAAATAAAGAAATACAAGTTGAATGTTCACACATGGAATGTGTGCATGCAAACCCCTTTCCATTTTTTTGTCTAGTTAATGGACGATGAGAAGGATGAGATTCATCCATTCCTTTGGGAGAAAAGTGTTGTGAGACAAAGTATTCCAAAGTAGTAGTACGTTGATTGAGGGCTCGGGGGTGACCAATTGTACAAAGATTATGTGCAGCTCAGCCTACGGTTGGGTGGACAGTCGTCCCCTAAATCTTTGTTGCGGTTAGCAGAATTCAAAGAGCATTCGACTCCAAAAACACAAGGAATATCATCGATACGAGTAAGTTGTCTATACTCATATTTTTCGAAAATCCTATGTTAAATAGTTGAATAGTTGGGTGTTGATTATTAATCATATAAATTGATGTAATTATTTGTATATTTTAAATCAGGGTTGTTACATATGGTATCAAAGCAGGTTCGAACACTAAGAAACTAAGATTTGAAGATAAATATATATGACTACCATCAAAATCAATTTGTTAAAATCAATTTTATCAAAATTCTCAATTTTCAAAATATATATATATATAATATAATATATATATAATATATATATATATAATATATATTAATTTTAGGTATGTTCTACAATTTACTTCAATTTTTCATATTAGCCCAATGACAATATTCAGATTAGCAATCACACCAGCATGATAGTAAAGTGCAGATAGAACATAAACATAAACAATAGAAGACAAACCAAGACAAGAGGACACAAGATGTGACACTAGCCAGGGACAAACCCTAATGTGGGGAAACCTTTGATCAATTCTTCTTATATTCTTCAATACTTCAGCACAGAGAGAGAGAGAGAGAGAGAGAGAGAGAGAGAGTAAAATGATTAGAAGTCAAAACTTGACTTGCAAATAGAAGATCAAACATCAAAGATCTTCACTATGAAGATGATACAATGATATAGAAAATCTAACACCAAGGACTGAAGATATGCAGCAGATGATAGGTCTAGAACAGCGCAACCAATTACCCAGAATACTGAAGCTTTCCTTCTATAAAACTCTTCCTCCTTTGCTGCTTCACTGATCATGTCAAGGCTGCTAATCTGGCACCTTTCATATGTAGCAAGGGCTGATGCATTTCATGGCAGACCTGGTCACTAGATAGGGCATAAACGTTGTGTGCTACAACACTCTAAACAAACCCCACAGTCCACCTATTGACTGCAGCTTCCCTTCACACATTTGCTCCAACTGTCTGCTACCTGAGGGGTTGCTATCCTTCTTAACGCATCTCTTTAAATGCTTCCAACTGTTGGCTATGGCTTGTGGCCTAGCCCAGCAGTGGGCTGAGACTTAGGTCCCTTTGATTGGTGCCTTAATCAGCCCTTAAGCTAAAGTCTCTTGCTCCTCCTTTCAGCGGCTTCTTTTTCCCTTCAATTCAAGCTCAAGAACAATACTAACATGTCCAAACAGCCTTGATTGAACACACTGTCACCTGCAGCAAATCAACACATATCCTTCACACTGTAATACTAGGTTCAACCTTTTGATTAGGGCCTCACAAACTGTGGTTAGGAGGGTTGTGTATAAGGCTTTTTTGTGACAGTAATAAGAAGCCTTTCTAACATGTGCATGTGTCTTCTTGACAGCAGATTAGGGCAGTTGTTGCTACGGAACTTGACCTGCGTTGAGGGCATAAGGGACTGCGTATAAGGGCCTCTTTACAGCTTATAAGGGTAGTTGATTAGGCCTCTAGTTGTTGTGGAATAAGGCTTGCGTTTAGAACATAAGGGCACCTCCAAGACAGCGGCTATAGATCCTTTGTGACTGCGGCTAGTGCATGCTTCATTGACTACGTTTTAGACTTCTTTTTGACAGCATCTAGGGCTTCCTTTGACAGCGATGAAGTTCCCTTAGATAGTGTATAGAAACCCTCTCCTTGTTGCTAGAAGAGCCTCCTCTTGACTACATATAAAACCCTCCTTGACTATGTAGAGCCTTCTTTGACTGTGTCTATGGCTAGATCTACATCTTCTCTAGGGCAATGTATTCTCCTATAGATCTCTCCTACCACCAAAAACCAAACAAATGGAGAGAGATCACAAGAGATGTGTGTCAAAATGATCTATTTATAATCAAAAGTTGAGGACAAGTGGGGGTAATTTGGTTGCTGGTCGACCTTGACGAATTGTCACATAACACAAATAAATTCATATTTCCATGAATACATGTCGGAATCAGATGTTTTTTAGATCAATCCTACACCTCTCGATGAGAGGAATCCAAGAAAAATATTAGTTTCCATAAATAAGATGACCCACATGGAGTTTGGCCGTAGTTGCCAATTTTAACACTCCCTCTCAAGTAGGGAGAACTCCATCTGCTAGTCCATCTGCCAATCCATACTATCTATGTCATCAATGCAATGCCCTACACTACTCTACTCTGTTGAACTATGAAGAAGAAGAAGTGATCAAGAATGTATCATACCATTCTCTACTGACCCGAAGTTAGTCCCATATAAAGAGAGTGTATCATACCACTCTTACTGATCTAAAATCAGTTCCAAATAAAGAGAGTGTCTCATACCACTCTTACTGATCCAAAATCTGTTCCAAATAAAGAGTGCCTCATTCCACTCTTACTGATCCGAAATCAATTCCAAATAAAGAGAGTGTCCCATACCACTCTTACTGACCCAGAGTCAGTTCCAATTGAGCACAGATCAATATCATCCTAGCATAGGGAGTAGGGTCGTACGCAATGCATCCATCGGTAGTACTATGGTCCCTATCCTCATTTCCCTGGTCATTGGCCAGATGAGAGGTACTTCCCATCAGTCCCAGACTACATGGGTAGGATGTCTCAGCAGGAGAAGGATGGACCACTCATCCTGCCTACATGTCGCCATGGGGTCATCCCAGGGGAAGGCTGAACCACTCACCCTGTACACAACAAATCACTAGGGGAAGGTTGTACCACTCACCCTATGATAGTGTCTCAGCAGGAGAAGGATGAACCACTCATCCTGCCTACATAGCAAACTACTAGGGAAGGTTGAACCACTCACCCTATGGTTGCTCATCGCTCCAAGAAGTACCCCATGCCCCTTGGAGCTCCCAGAGATCGATATATCATACAAGACCCTCAGGAGATGGTCTCTCCACGATTCCTAGTCGTTCTCGGAAAGTCAAAAATTTGATCTTTCCCAAGGGATTCATCTGAATATCAGCGACCTGCACATCAATCCATATGCAAAGGAGCCTTATTGCTCCTCGATGTACCATATCCTGGAAAAAGTGGTACCTGATGTCTATGTGCTTGGAGCGATCATAAAATACAGGATTCTCCGGCAATCCAATCCCACTCTGGCTATCACAGAGGATCACGTGTCCAAACAGCTCACTGAAGAGCTTCCTCAACCAGACAGCTTCACAGAAGACCATACTCACAACTATGAATCTAGCCTCAGCGGTGCTCAAAGCAACCGACTTTTGCTTCCTGCTCATCGAAGCAAAACCTAAAGAGAAGTAGCACTCAGAAGTGCTCTTGTGATCCATCACTCTGCCTACCCAATCAGTATCAAAATAACAATGCAGCCTCATAGCTCCGGCAGTGTATCTGAGTCCATGAGTGATTGTGCCCCGAAGATATCGTAGAAGATTCTTGGCACCAATCCAATGCAAGTGATGAGGCTCAACCATATGTTGGCTCAACATGTTACCTGCAAAGCATATATCCGGACAGGATTTCATCAAGAACATCAATGCTATTATGAGTTTATGAAACTCAGAGGCATTTCCCAAATCAGGTTCGACTAACTTCTTAAATTTAAGCTCCATCGAGGTAGTCACGAGCTTGCAGTCAAACATTCCAAATTTGGAATCCAAATCCCTCTTACTTCTGCAAATGAGAGGGCTTGTACCTGTCAAAAAGAGGTCGTCCTCATAAGGTACTAGTATGAGAGGTCTATCATCCACAACATTAAAGCAATGGTTTCGATCGGCTTCACTCCTAGAGAATCTCAGCTTCATCTGATAGCTATCAATCCTCTCATACCAAGCCCAGGGTGCTTGCTTCAAACTAGAGAGAGCTTTCTTCAACCTTCATACATGAGATTCCCGATCATGAATATCAAACCCCTCGGTTTGTTCCATATCTGAGGTCTTGTTATTACATGAGGGGAATGGTCCCCTTGTAAGTTTTCCTTCGGTACATCTCGGACATGCACCTTCATGCTCTTCTTTGAATTCAGGCACCCTTGTCACCACCTATCTCACATTGGGTAGGGCCTTATATTGAAGATGGGCAAACCTCCGATGCCATAAAAGAGATGTGTCACACGACATGGTCCCCAATGGACTTCCTGCAACTTGATACAAATTGCCAACCCTGAACCCAAGACTAAAAGCATCTTTAAAATTCTTTTTCCAAACACGTACCTTTCCATCAATGAATGCCACCTTGAAACCTTTGTCTTCCATTGCCAAAATGGAGACCAAGTTCTTCTTGAGATCATGTACATAAAGAACTTCTTGTAAATGAATCGACTTACCTTGATCTAATTGAAGAGTAACATTCCCTACACCCTTTACGGGATAGGTGGCATCGCCTCCAAGAATAATCTCCAAGATTGACTCCTCTATCAAATTAGAGAGAGATCCCTTGTATCTAGTGAAGTGCCTTGAAGCACCACTATCAATAAGCCAATTTCCCAAAGAGTCCGAAGGAGAAGTAGTGAAGAGGGCTGATATAAGATAATAGTCCTTTTGTTTATCAAAAACAATAATTCTTCATACCTGCAGTTGTCCATTTCCTTGATGTGCTGCATTCCTTTTTCCTTTGTCATTGTACCTATCATTCCTTCGATCATTGAAGATGCCCCTGGAATGATTGTGATCATCATCATGTGATGTCTCCCTTCTACTTAGACACTCCCTCGAATAATGGCCAAACTTATTACAAGCAAGGCATCTACCCTTCCCTCCACCCTTAGATCCGGACTTTCCATTGAAGTGACCTTTAGGTAGGCCACCAGACACTTGTCAGAGGAATCTCTAAGAATCTTCTTTGTTTTGACTTCACCTTAGTGTACTTGTTCTTTGGAGCAGTTGGTGCATTTGATGGGGGCTCAGGGATTTTACCCTTCACGTAATCCAACAATTCTTGCTCTTACAACGTTAGATCAAGAGGAACCCATTGAGCCTTTTGTCGTTTCCAACAATCTTCATTGATTGCTCTTTCACCCTTGCTTGGGCTTTGTCTTCACCTCAGCTCTGATAGCATGTTAATTTTAGGTATGTTCTATGCTTAGAACAATTTACTTCAATTTTTCATATTAGCCCAATGACAATATTCAGATTAGCAATCACATCAGCATTATAGTAAAGTGCAAGTAGAACATAAACATAAATAGCAGAAGACAAGCAAGGACAAGAGGACACAAGATGTGGCACTAGCCAAGGACAAACCCCAATGTGGGGAAACCCTTGATCAATTATTTTTATATTCTTCAATAGTTCAGCAGAGAGAGATAGAGTACAATGATTCGAAGTCAATACTTGACTTGCCAAATAGAAGATCAGACATCAGAGATCTTCACTATGAAGATGATACAATGATATAGCAAATCTGACACCAAGGACTGAAGATATGTAGTAGATGATAGGTCAGAACAACTTAGCCAATTACCCAGAATACTAAAGCTTTCCTTCTATAAAACTCTTCCCCATTTGTTGCTTCACTGATCATGTAAAGGATGCTAATCTGGCACCTTTCATATGCAGATAGGACTCATGCATTTCATGGCAGACCTGGTCACTAGATAGGGCACAAACGTTGTGTGCTACAACACTCTAAACAAACCCCACAGTCCACCTATTGACTGCGGCTTGCCTTCACACATTTTCTCCAACTGTTTGTTGCCTGAGGGGTTGCTATCCTTCTTAACGCAGCACTTTAAATGCTTCCAACTATTGGTTATGGCCTATGGCCTAGCCCAGTAGTGGGCTGAGACTTAGATCCCTTTGATTGGTGCCTCAATCAGCCCTTAAGCTATAGTCTCTTGCTCCTTTCAACGGCTTCTTCTGCCCTTCAATTCAAGCTCAAGAACAATACTAACATGTCCAAACATCCTTGATTGAACACGTTATCACCTACAGCAAATCAACACAGATCCTTCACATTGTAATACTAGGTTCAACCTTCTTATTAGGGCCTCACAAACTGCGGTTAGGAGGGTTGTGTATAAGGCCTTTTGTGCCAGCAATAAGGAGCCTTTCTGACCTACGTATGTGTCTTCTTGACAACAGATTAGGGTAGTTGTTGTTGCAGAACTTGACCTGCATTGAGGGCAGAAGGGACTACGTATAAGGGCCTCTTTAAATAGCGTATAAGGGCAGTTGATTAGGCCTCTATTTTTTGTGGAATAAGGCCTGCGTTTAGAACATAAGGGCACCTCCAAGACAATGGCTATACATCCTTTGTGACTATGGCTAGGGCATGCTTCATTGACTGCGTTTTAGACTTCTTTTTTACAACATTTGGGGCTTCCTTTGACAGCGATGAAGTTCCCTTAGATAGCAGATAGAAACCCTCTCCTTGCTGCTAGAAGAGCCTCCTCTTGACTGCATATAAAACTCTCCTTGACTACATAGAGGTGTCTCCTCCTAGGACTGCGTAGAGCCTTCTTTGACTGCGTCTACAGCTAGGGCTAGATCTTCTCTGGGGCAGCGTATTCCCCTATAGATCTCTCCTACCACCAAAACCCAAACAAGTGGAGAGAGATCACAAGAGATGTAGGAATTTATAGGGTAAGTTCCTCAGACAGAACACCAAAGGACACCCCTCAGAAATAGATCACAGATCAATAAACTAGTATTGTTGACGTGGTTAAAACCCTCAAAGAGGGAAACAGTCCACGGGCTGAGCCAACGTGGCCATTTCAGGCAATTTATTAATAAAAGAATGAAAATTTACATAAGCTTCTCTCATGAATGGTTACCCTACAAATGACCCTCCATGCTTTTTAAATAGAGATCATGGACCAATCGAGTGTAAGCCACAAAATCCAAAATGAGAGGAATGAAACAGGATTGAGTACATATATGAAAAACACATTTACCTAACTCTACACTAACCAGTTATACTTAACTATTCCTATGTGTCGAAATATCCTACATACCTTAAGAAACAACTGGATAGGATTGAAGGATGTACAAATATGACACCAATAGGAGAGGAAGGAGCACTAAGCCTAACCCTTAGTGACAACTTCCTGAACTCCAACATAAATCGAAGTTTAGTAACTATCGCTTCTGTGAGAGCCTTTGTGAAGATGTCGCAACTTGATATCTTTGAACAATATTGCACTTCAAGAACATGGTCGTGAATGAGCTTTCTGATGAAGTGCATGTGTAGTTCAATGTGTTTGCTACGCTGATGTTGGACTGGATCTTTGCATAGTTGAATGGCACTTTGATTATCACACCAAAGTATAGTCGGATGTTGCTGCTGAAAACCAAACTCTGACAGGATCTGACGAAGCCATAGAGCTTCCTTACTAGCTTCTACGGCACCACGATACTCTGCTTCTGCTGAAGAAAAAGAAATGGCACTTTTTTTCTTGCAAGCCAATGTAATAGGTCCTAAACCAAGAGTGAACACATAACCTGCAATAGACTTCCGATCATTAGGGTCACCAACCCAATCAGAATAAGTGAAACCAACCAATAGAGGAGATGCTTCTGCACTATAATGAATCCCAAACTGAACTGTACCTCGAACATAACGAGGTATTCTTTTAGCTGCTTTCCAATGACTTTCATGTGGGTTTTGCATAAACCGAGCAATAAGGCCAACAACAAAGGAAAGGTCAAGACAAGTATGGGTCAAATACAAAAGTTTTCCTACAAGTTGACAGTATAAGGTAGCATCAACTTCAGGGGAAGTGCAAGTGACGAAAGTTTGGCTCCAGACTGAAAGGGAGAAGGGGATGGCTTACAGTCTTCCATGTGAAAATGGTGTAAAAGATCACATGCATACTTGGACTGGGAAAGGGAAATACCTTCCTTGGATTGCAAGACTTGCAGACCAAGGAAATAATGCAAGTGTCCTAAGTCTATCATTTCAAACTTCTTTTTAAGGCTGGACTTCACATTGTTTATAAGGTTGGGATTACTACCAGTAAGGATAAGATCATCAACATAAAGAACAAGAATGATAAGAGACTTGCCCACTTTCTTGGTGTAGACAGTATTGTCAGAAAGACACCTAGAAAATCCAGTTTCTAAAAGAAAGCTATCCATTTTGGCATACCAAGTCCGAGGGGCTTGCTTGAGACCATAAAGCAATTTGTTAAGGCGACAACAAGGCTGGAGTCTGTTTGTATAAAGCCAGTAGGTTGTTCCAAATAGATTTCTTCATGCAGGTCCCCATGCAAGAAGGCAGATTTAACATCCATCTAATGGACTTCCATTTGTAAGAGGAAGCAAGGGAAAGAACAAGGCAGATAGAGTTCATTTTGGCAATAGAGGAGAAGGTTTCAGTATAGTCAATGCCTTCAACTTGTGAAAAACCCTTAGCAACAAGACGAGCTTTATTTTTATCAACTTTTCCATCTAGTCCATACTTGGTTCTGTAAATCCATTTGCATCTAACAAGTTTTCGTCCCTTTGGAAGGGGAACAAGATCCCATGTATCATTTGCCAATAATGAATGATATTCTTCATTCATAGCTGCATCCCAATCTGGATGGCCTGAAGCTTCTACAAAGGTGTCAGGATCATAATTAGCTAAAGCTTGAGCTAGTAAAGAAGAGGCTCTATCGAACTGAGAACGTGTACGATGTTGATCTATAGGATCATCGACAAGAGCACCTGCTGCATCCCGAGTAGCACGGACCCATTTTGGAAGCTGAGGAGCTGAAGGAGGATCCTGAGAAGGTGGGGGAGGATTGTCATCCTCACTGTCATCATCTGAAGAAGAAATATTTTCAGAAGTAGAAGGGATAGAGAGAGGTGGCACATCCGCCGAACTAGGCTCGTAGGCCGATATATTTTCTGCAAACTTTACATCTCTTCTAATGATAACATTTAAGTGGAATAAATCTATATCCTTTGACATCTTTAGAATATCCAACAAAAATACATTTTTCACTCTTAGGTTCTAAATATTTATGTTTCTCGTCTAGAATATGGACCCATGCTTCACTTCCAAAAACACGAAGGTTTAATTGAGCTCCATGCTTCTTCTGGAGTGATATTCATTAAAACCTTAACAAGAGTGCGATTTATTATGTAATTTGCACAGTTAATTGATTCTGCCCAAAAATTAAGACTAAGTCCTTTAGATTGAAGCATACAACTAGCCATTTCTTTTAAGATGTGATTCTTCCTTTCAGCTACACCATTTTGTTGTGGAGTATATGGAACAGTATGTTGCATTTGAATTCCATTCTCAGTGCAAAAGTTGATGAAGTCATTTTTAACATATTCTCCGCCATTATCAGATCTTAGCTTAAGAATTTGATGTCCAGATTGGTTTTCAACAAAGGCCTTAAAGGCCAAGAATTTGTTAAATACTTCAGTCTTGAGTTTTAAGAAGTATACCCAAGTGCATCTGGAGAAATCATCAATGAAAGTTAAGAAATACTTGTAGCCAAAGAAAGAAACAACTGGAAGTGGACCACATAAATCACTATGCACAAGCTGTAAAGGGGTTGAGATGTGCCAAGAGGCACGTTTTTCAAAACTATCCCATTGATGTTTTCCGAGTACACATCTCGAACAAACACCATCTCTGCAAGATACCATTGGAAGACCTGTCACCATATTTTCTTTACATAGATTCTGAAGGGAGTGATAGTTTAAGTGACCAAATCGCTCATGCCAAAGTTTGATCACTTGATCATTATGAGCAACAAATAACGAGGGAAGATTTGATGACCCAAAGTTTTGAAACTTATACAACCTTGTAGAATCATCAGCAATGCCAGTAGCTAAAATCTGTCTACGATCTCCTAGGTCCTTAACTACAACATTGTGAGGTGAAAATTCAACAATTTTACCTTCACCTGAATGAGTTATCTGATATACAGATAGAAGGTTGCAGGATAAGGTTGGAACACATAATACATCATTAAATTGACCATTGTCTATATGAACAGTTCCAGTCCCTACAACACTAAGAGATCTATCATCACCAACATATATATTTTTGGTGTTACAATCATTTAAAGAAGAAAACATGGCTTTATTTTTGGCCATGTGATAAGAAGCTCCAGAATCAATGAGCCACTCATAAGAATGAGAGGAAGAAGATACATTTAGTGCATAGCCAGACTAAGATGCTTGACAACCACATGGAGAAAGTGCCATTCCTGAAGATGAATTTGAAGAGTGCTCCAAATGGATGTTATGCTTCTTCATTGCTGCATCCAAGGCTTCCATCTTCTTAAAGCATTTAGATTCTAAGTGGCAATATCGATTAAAAATGTTGCATTGTCTATCAGTCTTCTTCCCTTTGTTTTTATTTGTCTTATCATTCTGGTGAAATGATTTTATATTTTGAGGCTGAAATTGCTTAGGACCCTTGTTTGGTTTAGGACCATTCTTTGTAGGATATGACTTCTTAGGATTCTTTGAGTTTGGTTGCTATTGGGCGGTTAACGCTTTCTTAGAAAAGCTTCCAAGATTAAGAAGACCAAGGTGTAAGAGTTTTTCTTGTTCTCTTATTAAAGAATCACAAAAAGCATCAAAGGAAGGGGGCTTGTAGTCATGTCCTTGACAAATGAAGGCTTCTCTTGTAGAATGGAAGGTGGAAACAAACAAAGAGTAGGCTGGTCCCAACTTAGTAAGAATGCAATAGATAAGGGCACTATCTTCTTTCTTAACCTTAACACCTTCCAAGAGAAGTCTAAGGGTCTTAAACTTGGACAAAAAATCTTCAATGCAAGAAAAATTATTGGGTTTCAATGTAAGCAACTCATTTTCAAGTTGATGGGCTCTAAGTTCATTTTTTATTCCAAAAACTTTAGTAAGCTGTTCCATTGCTTTATCAGGAGTATCAATTTCTGCAATATGGAATCTAAGATCAGGAGAGATAGACATCCCTTTCAACCCACGTGCTTGATCTTGTCTATTTTCCCATTTAGCTGCCTTATCTTCATCTTTCGGTTTGGTTTCTTGGCCTGAGGCTATTTCGTAAAGACCTTTACTTCTAAGTAAATCCACAATGTAGGACCACCATTGGAAGTAGTTGGTGCTGTCAAGAATAACTTGGCATGGACTTTCCATCTTAACAGAAACTGAAGCTATATATGCTGAAACTATGTGTTCCAATGGAAAGATCTCGAAAAATGAGGCTGGTTAAAAAAACGGCTTTGAAAACAGCTTCCGGATGAAGAAGTTAAGGATTTTTGAAGAAAAGTTGATGAAGGCGCCGACGAAGTGCGGGAATGTGCGGAAATGAAAAAAATGCCCCCTTTCCAACAAAAAGGAGACTTGAACTCAAGACCTCTACTCTCATAAATTAGCTTTGAACCAAGTGAGCTAAACTAAAAGTTTGAGAGAGAAAGAGAGAGGGAGAGAGAGGGGGGGAGCGCTTTGTTTTTTTTAGTCATTGAAGCTTTGGGTTGCGTGCTTGCTTGAGAAAGCTCTTTTTTTGCCTACAAAACAAAAAACATAAAACCAACATGGACATACAAAAAAAACAAACCTTACGGCTTAAAGTTAGCTTTACCCGGAAACTAAATATTTTCTTTAATGTTTCTGATTTTCTGAGATCACACTAAAGCGCAGTCGAAAAGAGCATACACATGAGAAAAATCCTTCCTCTCTATTTCTGATTTGCCTAGATCGCACAGAGTCGCAGGGCAAAGAGCATACGCAGAAATGAAAGGTATAGATCCGGTAATAAAAAAAGAAGCTAAATAAACCAAAATAATAAACAGAGAGAAAATAACTAGAGACTGCAAATAAACATTGTATACCTCCTGATCTTAAAAATGAAACCTTTTCGCGTGAAACGAAAGGGGTTCCTCACTGGAACAGATGCTCCTAACACAACAGAGCAGTCCTCTCGGCCCAAAAGCAGTCAGAAACAACAGATCTAGGAAACGACAGTCAGATGCAGTTCTACCGGCTTCAGACTTGGATCACCAACGGACGCGGCCCTCAAATAGCTTTGATACCATGTAGTAATTTACAAGGTAAGTTCCTCAGACAAAACACCAAAGGACAATAATAAAAGAATGAAATTTTATATAAGCTTCTCTCATGAACAGTTAACCCACAAATGACCCTCCATGCTCTTCAAATAGAGATCATGGACCAATCAGGTGTTAAGCCACGAATCAAGTGTCGGTAATACCGAGGAGAGAATGAACCATCAGATCACTACATATCATGACCGTCGGATTGTAAGTTACAA
>APFE030027006.1:0-10915 GCA_000404065.3 Pinus taeda
TTTTTATTTTTATAATTATTATTTATTTAATGATAAGGGAGAAGGATAAGTTATACCTGGGACGTGTTGGCGATCCTAATTTCCCTGATTAAGGGGAGCCAACTCCTGCTAATCTCCAAACCATTGTCTCTGTTCAGATTATGCGGGTGCTTGATAATTTCGAGAGCTTCTCTGATCTTTCGTCTATGCTGCTGCTCTTCCCTTGCGATAATTGAGGCGCTTTCCAAGCAAATATGGTGTTTTGTTTTCGAGGAGTGTTCTGCCAAGGCTGAAGTACGAGACCTTTCATTCTTAATATCGGCGCCGTGCTCCTTGAGCCTCGTCTGTAGGGAGCGACCTGTTTCACCAATGTAGCTTTTTCCACATGAACAATCTATTTTGTAGACTCCTTTAAGCTGATGTTTGTCAATCTCATCTTTTACAGACCTCATACCTTGCCTGATCGTTCCCGGTGCTGAGAAATGTGTGATAATATTTTTCTTCTTTAGGATTTTTGCGATTTTGTCGGTAACTCCATGGATATAAGGTAGAAAGACCTTACCACACTGAGGTTGGTCTTGGGCCTTAGGTTAAATTAAGCCGACCTCTGCTTATTAATAATTAATTAAATTAAATTTAGCCGACCTCTGCTTATAAAAATTGATTTCTCATCATTATTTATTACCTTCCAAGCAGCTCTTCTTCTATCATCATTCAAAAGTCCTGATGATGGATCCCAGTTGGGATTTGAAATGTTGGCGTAAAAATATGCATATTGTGGGTTCTCCGGTAACTGATCCATAAGTTAAAATATTTCATTAGATATCGTTTCGCAGGGAAAAATCAACTGTTGAAGGAATGTATCACTAGGATAGCTAATTTCCAAACACTATATTGCTCGACTAAGTAATTTCTCAAAATCATGCTTAAAATCCATTTCAAGAGGGGACAAAGGCTAATTAATACGTGATTTCAGTTGAGCATAGGTCAATCAAGTTCAAAAATTGTATGATGAGTGTCTTTAGAAGAAGGGGCCCTCATTTTCCTCCAGGTAGTAGTGGTTCTTAGAGGAAATGAGGGGGGTCGTTATCCCTGTTGCAACACCTTGGTAGAGTGAGGGTACAACACATGCTTTGATACTTCATTAAAAATGCCATTTATGGCACTTTATGGATATCTTCATCCATTCATCACATGACCCTTGAATGGGATTGTAAATGCTCAAGTAGTAGAGGACCACAAAGGGCACCAACAATAGGTTCTCAAAATACTGAAGGATGAAACAAAATAGCACAAAAACTTGATTATAGCAAAAAATATAACGAAACAACAAGTCAACATCATTGAGAAAGGGAATATGAAGTCAGGATCGGGTATTTGTAAGACTACAACCATATAAATGAATGCCCCTCAAGCAGCAAAAGAATGACAATAAATTAGTAGCAAGGTATTATGGTCTTATAAGGTGTTGCAAAGGATTGGAAGTATGGCCTACAAATTGGAATTACCCCCATCTACACATATACATGTATTCTTCCATGTTTCTTGCTTAAAGAAGGTAATTTGTGACAAGATCCTTGTCCAAACTATTTTAGTAAAGATTAATGAAGAAAGGAAAATCATATTAGAGATAGAAACAATCATGGAAACAAGGATGAAGAAACTGAGAAATTGAGAAATAATGGGTACCTCATCAAATGGAAGAACTTACTAGTGGAAGAAGCAACATGGCAAGATGAATTGTTCATGAAAAAAGAATGGATAGTCAACACTTGTTTGAAGGGGAGAAATGTGTTAAGCCCTATATAATCCCTATGTTAATCCTAAAACACATTATTAATCCTTAAATATTGAGTTATTACGTTTGTGTTGTGATATTATTTTGTTGACTCGTTGTACTAATATAATTGTATCCTTTATTTCACATATGCACACACATACTAAGAAACTTAATCTTAATATCATCAAATATTATTTTATACATTTTATTCATTATAAAAGTACGTTTACGCTTCTATACAGATTATAGTTATTACCTCCTTATCATTTTCAAAGTACATGGTTTATAACAAGAGAAAGAAATTTACATAAAAGATAATTATGTGTGTCTATACTCTTTGTGGACATGTTAAAATTTACTTACGCCAAATAAGCAGTTAATCTTAAAATTGGGAGAATGATTGGATCGATCTCCGTTTTCTTTCTTTGGGAAAATGTATTTTTCTCACCAAGGCTATTATAAATCCTCAAGTTCAAATATTATGAAAAAGATTGACAATAGAAAAACTAATTCCAAACCCACACAGAATTGTGTAACAATTCCCCTTTGACTCGTAAATGGAATTACATAACTAAATTCTAAAATTAAGATACATTACACTCATATTCTCACTGTATATGAAGATATCGAATTTGTAATACTTACCTCCAACCATAGCTTTTCGATTATGCTTTTCACAACCCCTTGGATCAATACAAACCCCTGACGAGCAAATGTTTTACCGGATTAGCCAAATTGGGTAGAAACGGTAGAAACGATTATATTTATTAGAAAAAAAATAGCTGCAGTTCGTTCCACTTACCTTTTCTGCAATTTCCTTGTACAGCATCCCAAATATAGTCTCGAGTGCAGAAACACCTGGATCTGCTGGATTCCATTGGATCAGGCGAGCAAGCAGAGTTCTGATCACAATCTGCCTGAGTTTTACAGGAAGGCTCTAACGGTGCAGTCCACTGTATTTCTACTCCATAGTTCCACAGCCTCGGAGACAAGGCCGGGTTGAAATTGAGGACACTCGTGTAAGCCCTGCATCCAGTGGAGTGTGCCCTTATGCTGTGAGAAGACGTAGAACTACCTGCTGTAAATGTGCAACAAATACTATCATTTCTGCACGCCATCGCTGCTCCGGTTTCATTAATATATGCATGACACGAACTGGTTGAGCTACAGTTCAAGGGCGATGTCAGTAATATAGGATCGCAATTCAAGAGCATAATCGTGTTGGTACTTGTAATATTGAAAGGCAGGCTCTCATTCAACTGCAGTCCCTGGTTATTCATATCTTCAGTCTGGCAAGAATTGTTAATCAGAGGCGAAGGTTGAATAACCAGTCTCATGGTGGGTGGATCGATACTAACGATTTTATAAGAACTCCCATTGACCGATTTGAGTTCGAGGTCGTTTGCTGCATTACAGTAGATTCTGTAATCAGGGATACCGCAACCATCTTGGGTACTAAACGGGTATGGAACAGAACCGTTGCCACAGTTGGGACAGCGAGGTATAGCCCCTTCAACACTCGGGATGATGGTGGGATTCATCCAGATTATCAAAAAATACCCCAAAAATACCCAATGTTTAATATTCTTTCCTTCGTTACTCCCAATACTACCCATTTTCAACATGGCCTGAGCCGAGCAAATCGAAACAAGGTGCAAAACTAGGAAATTCTTTTGGGAGGGAAGGAAGGGTTACTCCATACAGATCACGTTAGCCAATATTTATTTATTGATGACAGGTCGACCTCCCTCAAACTGTATTTAATCTCATCGCCTAATGTTACTCTCCTCCATCAATGAAAAAAAATAATATAGAGGTAGGTACATTAGTTGACCTGCACATTGCTAAGGAAAGACACGTGTGCCACAGATCAAAATAGAGAGGGACACACATTCAAGTAAATGCAGCTGAGAGACGGCCATATTTTCGGCAACCCAGAAAAGTTTTGTACCCAGGACTTGGTCGTCCGAATCCACTGGGTTTGGGGACGACCATTTCTGAGCCATCCCGTTATTACTATGCAGCTGTAAGCTACCGCATCTTCCTTCAACAATCGCCGTTGCTATTTTAATACACCCTTATATATCGACTATCGCGCTGCCACAGTGTTCTCTAAACACCGCTTTTCCATCATAAATTTGAGGGTTAATCCTATCCGTTGGAACAAATTTGTAATGACCAGTCTCTTTTCATAAATTTGATAGTGTTTTTTTTGTTTTACCACATGGTGAATCGATAACTGCCTGGCTAATCTATGGGAGACCTAGGATCAAATTTCATAGCTACCACTATAACACCAAGAGCATAGCCAACCACCTGAGTTCCTATGATTTTAGCAACCTGGCTAATCTATGAGAGACCTAAGATCAAACTTCATAGCTTCCACTATAACACCAAGAGCATAGCCAACTACCCGAGTTCCTATGATTTCTATGGGAGACCTAAGATCAAACTTCATAGCTTCCACTATAACACCAAGAGCATAGCCAACTACCCGAGTTCCTATGATTTTAGCAAGCGCAGACTCAACGGGATGGGGAGTACGCTGCTTTAGCGGCCACCATAGCAGGTCATTGTACTCAATGAGATTTGAACTTCTGTCTGCCCAAGCATAGCCCATGTGACTTACCTTCAAACCACACATCACTGTACATAAATTTGATAGTTAATCTGATTAGTGAATTTTGTCATTAATTTAATGACAAGTTTTTTTAAAGTGTATTTTTTTTTATAGGAGTTGTCTTTAGTGTAAGTCTGAGGAATAAGTAAAGTGAAATTTTGATTTGTGTTATTTAAACTGGTTTTTTTTGTTGTATATATGGATTCGAAAAACTCTTAAGGCACTTTAATTATGCAAGGGTTACCTATCAAACTTGTGATTTCAATACATTCTTGCCCCATTTTAGAGAAATTTGATCCGAAAAACCCACAAAAAAACTTTCAAAAACCTTACTAAAGACAACTGGCTTTTTATATTCGTTTTGTCTGTCATATGTTTTACTTAAATATGATATTTTATTAATTTTTATTTACATTATATGATTTTTATATTTAACTCGCACAACCACATTAATAAATGTGGTTGATATACATCCATAAGCATTAATAGATATGGATTTAATATTGATATTAATAAATATAAATATAATAAAATATCATAATCATAATTAAATATAAAATATAATATCTTATATTATAAATACGATAAAATTTATAACCCAAAGAGTAATAACCAAAGATTATATTAAAAATCCAATAGTTATATGAGAACCCAAAGATTATATTATAAACCCAATGATTCTAATAAAACCCTAGAATAATATTATAACCGGTCAATAATATTATACCCTTAGATTAACAATAATATAAAAATTCTTGATATTATTAACCAAAGGGATTATTAATATTATAAACTCAGGGCATTATAAATTCCAGGAAATAATATCAAACACAAATTATTAATATTATAAACCCAATGAATTATTATTATAAACCCAAGCAATTAATTTTAAAAGCCAAAGAGATTAATATTATAAACCCTTGGGATTAATATTATAAATGTAAGCGAATATTAATATTATAATCCCACGAGATTAATAAACCCAAGGAATTTATATTATAAACTCAATAAATTTATATTATAAACCCAAAGGATTTATATTATACAGCTTGAGTGGGCCTAATGGTTAAGAGCATGTGTTTCCTCCTAAGAGGTCACAGATCCAAAACCAAAGGGGGGTAGAGTATGTATGCCTTCGTAGACTTAGCAGTCAAATTTCTGAGTGGAGGTGGGTCCCTTGTCCCACAAACAAGGGGGTCTCATACACCAATTTGGTGTCTGGCTTGGCCGCGACCTTAAAAATGGATATCATTTATATTATTATTATTAAACCCTAAGATTAATATTATAAACTCTATCATTATTATTATACACTAGGAATATGAATCCTTAGATTAATAAACCCAAGGGATTGATATTATAAACCCAAGGCACTGGTGAACCCAAAGGATTAACGCTAAAAACCCAAGGGAATCATATGAAACCCAATGGATTAATATTGTAAACCCAAGGTATATAAACCCTAAGATAAGTATTATAAACCCTAAAACAAGCATGCTTGACCATGGTTGATTTTCATATTGATACAATATTTGTCACAATGCGACGTTGGAACATCTTTGACCATGGTTGACCAAGATTGATTTTCATAATGAAAGAATCTTTGTCATAATGCGACGTTCAATCGTGGTGAGACAATCTTTTTCATAATGTAATGTTGGACCATGGTTGGCCATGATTGACCATGGTTGTCACAATGTGATGTTGGACCATGAGACAATGTTTGTCACAATGCAACATTGGAACATGGCTGACCATGGTAGGTGGTGGTTGATCATGGTTGATTTTCATATTGAGACAATCTTTGTCACAATGTGACATTGAACCATAGTTGACCATGCTTAACCATGATTGACCATGGTTGATTTTCATATTGAACATGTTTGACCATGATTGATTTTCATATTGAGACAATCTTTGTCACAATGTGACATTGGACAATGATTGACCATGGTTGAAAATCGCTGACAATGGTTGATCATGGTTGAGACAATCTTTGTCACAATATGATGTTGCACCATGATTTAGGATGGTTGAACATGGTTTATTTTCATATTGAGATCATCTTTGTCACAATGTGACATTGAACCATCATTGACCATGGTTGACCATGATTATAAACCCAATGGAATTATATATAACCCTAGGATTAATATTATAAACCCTTTGAATAATATCATACCCTAGGAATATGAACCCTTAGATCAATAAACCCAAAGGATTAATATTATAAACCCGAGGTACTAATAAACCAAATAGATCAATACTAAAATCCCAAGGCATTATAAACCTAAGGGAATAATATTAAACCTGAGGGATTAATATTATAAATGCAAGGTATATAAACCCTAAGATAAACATTATAAACCCTAAAATAAGCATAGTTGACCATGTTTGACCATGGTAGATGATGGCTAACAATGGTTGATTTTCATATTGAGACAATATTTGTCACAATGTGACGTTGCACCATGGCTGACCATGATTGACCATCGTTGATTTTCATATTGACCACGATTGACCATGATTGATTTTCATATTGAGACAATCTTTGTCACAATGTGATGTTGCACCATGGTTAACCATGATTGACCATGATTATAACCCAAGGGATTTATATATAACGTAGGATTAATATTATAAACCCTATGAATAATAGTATACCTTAGGAATATGAACCCTTAGATTAATAAACCTAAGGGATTGATATTATAAACACAAGTTACTAATAAACCCAAGGGATTAATACTAAAAACTCAAGGCATTATAAACTCAAGGGAATAATATTAAACCAAGGGATTAATATTATAAACCCAAGGTATATAAACCCTAAAATAAATATTATAAACCAAAAAATAAGCATGGTTGACCATGTTTAACCATTGTTGACCATGGTAGTTGATGGTTGACAATGGTAGATGATGGTTGACCATGGTTAATATTCATATTGAGACAATATTTGTCACAATGTGACGTTGGACCATGGTTTATCATGGTTGACCATTATGGACCATCATTGATCATCATATTTACCATGATTAACCATAGTTGACCGAGATTGATTTTCATACTGAGACAATCTTTGTCACAATGCAATGTTAGAACATGGTTGACCATGATTATAAACTCAAGGTATTTATATATAACCCTAGAGTAATATTATAAACCCTATGAATAATATTATACCCCGAGAATATCAACCCTTAGATTAATAAACCCAAGGGATTGATATTATAAACCCTAAAATAAGTATGGTTGACCATGGTTGATTTTCATATTGACACAATCTTTATCACAATGCGACCTTGGACCATGGTTGACCATCATTTATTTTCATATTGTGACAATATTTGTCACAATGCAATGTTGGACTATGGTCGATCATGGTTGATTTTCATATTGAGACAATCTTTGTTACAATTCATCGTTTGACTATAGTCAACCATGGTTGACTATGGATGAACATGGTTGTCACAATATGACATTGGACCATGGTTTATTTTCATATTGAGACAATTTTTGTCACAATGAGACATTAGACCATGATCAACCATGGTTGACCATGATTATAAACCCAAGGTATTTATATATAACCCTAGAGTAATATTATAAACACTATGAATAATATTATATCCTGGGAATATTAACCCTTAGATTAATAAACCCCAAGGGATTGATATTATAAACCCAATTTATAAACCCTAAAATAAGTATGGTTGACCATGGTTGATTTTCATATTGACACACTCTTTATCACAATGCGACCTTGGACCATGGTCGATCATGGTCGATTTTCATATTGAGACAATCTTTGTTACAATTTGTCGTTTGACTATAGTCAACCATGGTTGACTATGGATGAACATGGTTGTCACTATATGACATTGGACCATGGTTTATTTTCATATTGAGACAATTTTTGTTACAATGAGACGTTAGACCATGATCGACGATGGTTGACCATGATTATAAACACAAGGTATTTATATATAACCATGGAGTAATATTATAAACCCTATGAATAATATTATACCCCGAGAATATCAACCCTTATATTAATAAACCCAATGGATTGATATTATAAACCCAATGTATAAACCCTAAAATAAGTATGGTTGACCATGGTTGATTTTCATATTGACACAATCTTTATCACAATGCGACCTTGGACCATGGTTGACCATGATTTATTTTCATATTGTGACAATATTTGTCACAATGCAATGTTGGACTATGGCTAATCATGGTCGATTTTCAATTGAGACAATCTTTGTTACAATTCATCGTTTGACTATAGTCAACCATGGTTGACTATAAATGAACATGGTTGTCACAATATGACGTTGGACCATGGTTTATTTTCATATTAAGACAAAGTTTGTCAAATTGTGATGTTGAACCATTGTTAACTGTGATTAACCATAATTGACCATGGTCGACCTTGTTTGACCAATGTTGACCTTGAATGACCATGGTTGACCATGATTGATTTTCATATTGAGAAAATCCTATAATAAAAACTAAGATAAATATCATAAAACAAGTTATACAAACTTTTTGATAAATATTATAAATGCTAAAATAAACATGGTTGACCATGGTTGATTTTCATATTGAGGCAATTTTTATCACAATGCGATGTTGGACCATGGTTGACCATAATTGAATTTCATTTCGAGTCAATATTTGTGACAATGCAACGTTGGACCATGATTGATTTTCATATTAAGACAATCTTTGTCAATATGGCACTAGAGCATAGTTGACCATGATTGAGGATAGTTGAAAATAGTTTACTCTTACCAATCCCAATGTAAATTAAAATTATTCCCCCTCCTTATTATTGTTTTTAAACATAAATTATATTTAAACCTTAATTATAAAGAGTAACATTGTTTAACTAATATGGTGAGCAACACTTCATTATCAATATTTTAGAATAATAATATTAAATAACAAACACTTATTAACATTAGTGTTAATTTTAATATTAAATTTTTTATTTTAAATATTAAAAACCTATAAAAATTTTAAATATTAAAATAACCTATAAAACTTTAATATCACTACTAAGTTTATGATTAATCTTATTAAAAATCAACTTTGATATTAATATTAACTTATTATTAAACTTATTAGCACTTTCGATATAATAATATATTGACCTTTATTATTAATGTAATATGTTGACCTAATATATTATCATGAGAGGAATAGAGAGTTTGAAAATTATTCTTTTCCACGTAGCATGGGAATACACAGTGAATTTATTTGTGGTGTGAGGACTCATTCAATCTATTTACAATACAGTCGCCCCACGGTTTTTCTGTAATCAATATAATTCAGAGAAAGGCCATGATGTGTGGTATCTCTGCGCCCTTTCTTATTTTTTCGTTTCCTTCACAGATAAATTTAAGGGTTCTGATGGGAAACTCCACTTGGCTGTGGACTTTTGATAATTTGAGCGATGGGGTGCCATAGGCTGAGAAATTCAACGTTAAATTCCTCAATTTCGTGCACGCATTTCTGTCGGTTCTCGTGTTTGCAGCCATTGCACTTCATGACGATAATGTGGCCTGCGCCTAAACATGAGACGAAAGATGTTTTGGATATGCTGCCCATGGGAATCGGGGTATTTTGCAGCCTGCTCTTGTTGCGTTTCCTGCAACTCACCTCCTGTTACATCTCATCACTAAAATCCATGCTTTCTGCTTAATCTTCTTCTAATTTTTTCTGATTCTCAATTAAAATGAATTCGTTCATCTGTGACCAACATGTAAAAACCATATTTTATATTTGACACCTAAGGGTTTCCGTTCTTACCGTTTTTATGGATGCACTGGCTTCCGCAAGTTTCTCTGCAGCGTAATGGACGTCTGCAACATAACGACCATCAAGCTACCACGACAACACCTGTTGCAGAAATGTTCACCATGTCAATTAGACCACAAGATGCGGGTGGACTGCTATTTATTGACTTTCCCGTTGACTTTACCAGCCCATCTCCACCATAGATGTATGTTCAGACGAAAGTATATTCTTTAAAATTAAATCATGGCTATTCCTTCAAAAGATGCTTCTACCTAAAGTTGATATGTATAAGTGCGAATTAAGTTTTTTTAAATAAAAATAAGTTTGTTATTCTAAATTTTTATTTATGGAAACCCGAATAAATTAATTAACATAAATTCATTTTAATTCAAAATATATCAAGTGTTTAGAGGGATCACAATTTTTAAGTTTGAAATTTGAATAAAGATTTGTATTAGATTTTATTTTTCTCAACTCTGAGTAGATTCTAAGTTAAGATAAAGTTACGCTGATTTTGAGCAACACACAAATAAAATATTTTATTTATAATTCACATTTTCCACATTAAAATATAAACACATGCCCTTCATATATCCATATCCATATCCATATAGTGAATTAGAAGAAACTTATTAGGGAATTACAAAATTTCCCTCCTACTTTAAATTAGAAAGAATCTATTATTGAATTTCTTTTCTAACTATATATATATTTAATGTTAAACA
>APFE030027006.1:14671-37507 GCA_000404065.3 Pinus taeda
TATCAATTTTCAAATTAATGGTTTTAAAAACTAGATAAATTATCAGATTGACTGTTTAAAAAACTATGTAAATGTGATGCCGTGTAGATTTTAGAACTGACTTAGAAAATGATGAAGAAACGGTGGATTTTGAAATTTATTGTATAGAACAATTATAAGAAAATAAATGAGTAAATACCAAACAACTTCCTCCGTGTACTAGCGCAAGTTCAGATATACATGATTCTATTACTAGTAATCACCTCAATCGATTCTGTGAAACCATCGGTTCCTTCTTTCTTGCTTGAGTTTGGGCTATCACAATAGAAACGGAAAGCATCTTAAAAAATATAGAAAAGCCTTAGAAATGGCGAAAGCCTCGAAAAATAAACAGAAAAGCCTCAGAAATGGCGAAAGCGGCGGTGGCGTTAAGTCAAATCTTTTAAACAACGGATAAACACATGGATATGGCCAAACGAGTGTTTCACACGCTAGTTAAGACACAAACTTTAACAAGTTATTGTTGACAAGTTAAAACACGCATTCAAATGTGTCATCCATCCTTGTTACGCACTTTTCTGTTTTGGGTTTTGGTCACCTCTACCTTAGGTGAACTGTTTATTGGAATTCACAAATATTTGGCATTGTAAGTAACAAGTTTGGCTTCTGCTAGTGGCTATGTCATCCCACAGCGTTGAACCTTCTCATGCCTCTAGCTCTTATAGGGTGATGTGTCATGGAAAATCCTATTTCCAACTCCAATGCAATATAAATGCTTCTGACATGCAAGGGGAATAGGGGCATCGTCATATGGGCCCGTCATGCGCCAATCACAGCTCGTCCACTCTACCATGCTACGTTATCTCGACGTTACATCATCCCATGGCTTCATCTTTGTGTGTGACTTCATTCTTCCAGGGAAGGTCTCGGGGGGTGATGTGGCTCTGGCGACCACCGCGCTGCAATGTTCACCAATCAATGCCTCTCTCTGCTGTTGTGTCGACTATAAACATACTCCCAGTTGTGCGTCATCCCGGGACTTCTTACGCCTCTTTTTAGTTCTTCTAGGAAGGCCTCCCCGGGTGTTGTGGCTATGGTATCCTCCATGCGCTAACTTCTAACAATCATCTCTCTTTCCACCTGTTGCATCACCTGCTTCACGTCCTCCCAGTGTTACGACATCTCGGGACTTCTCCTTTGTGCTTGTGTTTGTAACGTCTGGCCAACTTCCGCGGGGCTTACGTGGATTCCATGGGACCGCTACTATCTCTCCTAAGCCTTTTATTATTGCTCCACTTCTTGTACCTACGCCACCTCATCCAGCTAGCTTTGCATTGATTATGCAATGGGGGCCATGGCCTTGACCAACTTTGACTTTTACTTTCAGAATTTTGATGGTGGATAGCTCTTCTTCTAAAAGGTCATTTGCTGTCTTCAATATATCATTGGAAAACTCTTTCTAAGGTTAGGTCACTTTCAAGAACCAATGAGCACATCTTCTTTACTAGAAATGGTTCCAAATATTTTTGACTTTAACCACTTTTATCAATATCTTTGAAATGCTTATCAATCTTCTTGTGACCAATGATCTAATGACAACGCATTTTTGAATACTTGTCCATAATCCTCTTAATGCTAACAACATCTTTAACATGAATGAAAACACATCAATGCTTGATATCGATGACAACATATTAATGTTTGACATCAATGTCAACATATTCTAACACACATTTCTCCATTAAAAAGAAGTGTTAGAATAATAGAGAAATTTCTAAATTATATCATTATTAATGTTTTTTTGTGTCTTGTTTAGATTATGTAGAATTTAAATCCTATTTATGAGGAGGCGGTTCAAACTCTTCAACCACTTTGTAATCCTATATATGTAAGTGTTTTTTTGATTAGATGAATGCAAGTGTGAATGCATGCAGTCTCCACGTTGATCTCTTGCCTCACTTGAAAGCCGAATCTCTCTTCTTCCATCACTTTATCCACCATTAAAAGAAAGAAAGTTAGAGTTTTTGGTTTCCATCAAATCATTGCAATTTTTTCTTCTCACTACTCTCCTCATGGGAGTGATTTGTGGAACATTCACATTTCCACCTCAACCTGTGTGGCATTTGTCAGGCAAAATTTTTTTTTTTCTTAATGGGTGGGGGAACACATGCTTAATAATGGATAACAAACGTTTTTTGAAGTTATGCTAATGCAGTGTCACATAAGAAAACTATAGAAACCAAAGGAGAAATAATTATAACTGTGAACATAGAAAACTAACTACATCCGTAAATAAGGAAAGAACAAAGAGATCTGATGCATATAAAATTTATATAATTTTCAAGGATGTTGCAAATTTCCTTTGATGTGAGATGTCTGACCCCTAAAATTCATTATGGTTGGGAGAATGAAAGCACCCTAGAACTGCTTATTATTGTAAGCGAGGGAACCATTCTAAAACATGTTAGTTTCACTCTAATCTATCATGTGTTTGTTAAAATAAGTGGCTTGATTACAAAGCCTACAAACATGTCATTCTTTCCTAATTATACCATATTTGCAAATTCAATGAAATTGGAGATCACAAAATGAAAACCATTGAAAAAGAAATCACACACCTCAATTCGCAACTTGACTTCACAATATTGGTTCAACCAATTGCATAACAACTTACAACATTTAGTGCTACTACATTACATTAATGTCAACTTTTCAAATCATTTAATTTCATTTCATTGCAATTTTGTTCTTTGAATAAATATATATGGCTCACACACACCTTTCATTTTTTATAATAATTTGATATTTTTTATTAATTCATTTTTTGTTTTATAGTTAGTTGATATTTTATTTAGTATGAATAACAATTATTATTAGGTAAACTTGTTTAGGTTACCAATGGTTTTCAAGCTCCCAGTTAATAAGAACCCATGATTTTTTCCATGGTATTCATCTCTAACATAGCTTGTTTAAAGGGATGAAGATTCAAGGTAAATTTAATCTTGGTGATAAGTGGGATCCCAACAACGATGTCTTTAGGTACCACCACTTCTCTCAGTGTTTAGTGGTGCTAACAATTGGTATCGAAGTTGTGGTCAAATTTATTGTGGGTATCATAGCCATAGTAAGAAGTATCTCAAGTAACCAGAAGAGGATAGTGGAGGAAAGAGACTTGTTCAATGAGCAACTCAACTAATTGACTGGCCAATAGAAATCATGGTAGTTTGATGCATAGTGTGGGAGCATGAAAAAGAGTTTGAAGAGGAAAAGAAGAAACTTGATAATAAGAAGCTCATGGTAGAAATATATACACCATATAGAAGAATCTCACTCCTGCCAAGGCCGATAAGAAGCTGTTCGAAAAAGGCAACAAGAAAAATGGAAAAATGAAGCGAGGATAGACGACTATAACAAACCCATATAGGTTGTGGTGAGAGCACCAATGTGTGCTTAAATGATAGAACCTTAACCTTTCACAAAATAATCACAGGTCCTATGGACAACGAGCCATTAGAAGGAGGACTGAACGATTTTGAGCACAAAGATATTATGCAACAATGTTCATGGACATGAGATCATATATGGCTTGGTAAATGATGTCTGCACATGTTGGGCACTATAAGTTGGTGTAGAGAGGCTGATGGCACTAGTTCAACCAATCATATCTAAGAGAGTTGTAGAAGTTGATATTAGTTGGCGTGATGGTGTCGATCGATGATCTAAAGTAATAGAGGCATGTTGGAGGTTGTGGCCTAGCGATTAGTGGTATGAGCACATGTCAATAAGGACATTTATATATTTACATCAATCACAGATAGTATCACTATGTAGAAAAATTTGGTACTAATGTGAGGCTGTAAGCTAGGCATTTTGTAGTGTACCAGACAAAGACAAAGATAGTGATTGAGAGAAATAGAGGCAACACAAACTTTGACCGAAAGAATCAATCCAAATTCAATAGAATCATGATGGAGAAATGAGTTGCAAGAAGTTGGGAAAAAGATGTGGTCTGGTAAATTTGAATAAGATGAGACTTAAATAGAGGATGGAGAAGCAAGCTCCCCTAAGGGATGAGATCGAGATAAAGATGCAAGCTCCTTGGATGATGGAGACTTATTGTAACAACCCTGGTGAAAATTCCATGTAAAAAATATATAAGGCCATGATCGATGGGACATGTATTCCAAGATGAATGGTGGGAAAAACATCCTAGTGGGTGTTGACTCGGTTTATTATAGCTAAGGAAATTGGAAAAGGTAATGGCTAGGGATTTGGAAACGCATGAGGCATTAATTGACATTTTATTTATGAACATAAAGGAAATTAAGAGAAAAGGAAGATGAAAGGTCATGGATTGCATGTGAGAAGGAAAATGAAGAAAAATAATGGAAAATGAAGAAAGGCCTCGTTAATAAAAAATGCTAATGAGCATTAGTTGGAAAGCTCTTGGCTCAAGTTTTTGACAGGTTTTGGTGGAGCTACCTTCTATTCTCTCTCTGTCATACTCTTGGATATTTGATTTTTCTTGGAGAAACCTTGGAGGGTGTGGCATACTTGGGTTTCTGGAGCAAGAAGGAAAAGGAAGAGTAGGAAAGTGCAGGAGGGCATTGGGATCAGCATCTACAACAATTTTTCTTGCAAGTACCGAGTTGCATGTATGTTTTTCTCACTAGTTTTTGCATGCATGACACATGCATGTGGTTTCTTGCTTATGATCTATCACTGGAATGGAGGATTTCCTAGATTGGCAGTGGATTTGCCTAACCTTTCCACTTTTTGGATAACCATCGAGTTTGTGGGTTTATTTCCTTGTTGTGTTTTTGGTTGGTTCTCATGTTTCCTTAGCTTGGGTTGAGTTACTAGTTCTTGGAGCCTTGGTTGGACAAACACTATGGAGCCTTGTAACAACTTGTGTTGAGTTACTAGTCTCGTAGTCTTGGTTGGAAAAACGCTTTGGAGCCCTTGGTGGGTTGAGTTACTAGTCCTGGAGCCTTGATTAGACAAACCCTTTGGATGCCAATGACAGTTGTGGTTTGAGTTATTAGTCTTGGAGCCTTAGTTGGGACAAACGCTTTGGAGCCCTGGATGGCTGGGATAGAGACTGACCTGATGATGGTTTTGTGATGTCTAGCCATGATGTGGAATGATTGTTTGATGGGTTGAGGCGAATGGCTTCTACAGGCCCTGGATGAGTTTTGATTCATGCGTTCTATGAGATCTTACATTCATGATTGGAATATGGCACGGGGGTGAATGGCTAAAGAGAGATTTAGCTCAGAAATTCTATGGTCAGGTGGAATGTGGAAGTCCCATGCCGGGTTGGATTTTGCATTATCAATAAGAGGTTATTTATCCTTGTATTTATATGAGAATTATACTGGATTATATGAGGATTATATGGTGGTGAGTTCATTGGTATTTTTGTCCCTATTATGTTGGTTATGTATATGTTTTATGAAAACAACTATGTATGGCTCTCATCATATTTTACTTGTATATGAATTAGCAACGTATCTATGGTCTAGTGGATGGAATGGTAGTTAATGTGTTGAGGCATCAATGCTTCATGGCGAATCTTAGATAAGTATGATACTCATATGCTTAGATATGATATTTACACATGTAGGTTGCATATTTACTAAGTGTTTGAAAAAATGTTTGTCATCGTTAGGCTTGGTTAGGTCAAAACCTTGATTAATTTTTGTGTTAGAGGCTTTCCTTTGGTGTCATTTATTGTCTTGGAAAGTCTCATCATGTTCTAGGCATTGGTTTAGAAACTAGCCCTGAAAAGTGGCTTAAATCTTGAACTCTCTATCATAGAACTGGTTGAAAAAGACCACAGTCTCTCCCTTGCAGGCATTGTGGGAGAAACTATAGGGTTCCTGTCGCATGCATGCCTTGTCATGGGAGCAACTTTGGGTTTAGTTCATTGAAATTCTAGGTTAACTCAAGGGTTGGGCACCTGGAGTAGTGGATTAGCTCCTGGGGGTCCTAAAGTGCTTGAGGGAGGTACGTAAGGTCTTGTTTTGTCAACTCCATTTCCTTAACATTACCTAGGAGGTTGAATCTTATCATAGTGGCCTCTCGTCACATGTTTAGCCCGACTGGCCAGTTTTTTGGGTAGATGTGGAAGGAGGGTGTTACAAAGTGGTATCAGAGAATGGTTGCACTCTCTTTGGGTTGTCTGTTGATCATGCTTTCATGTTGGTTGCATATTGTTCCTTATTCATGTAGTCTTGTTGAAAGCTCGAAAAATCAGGACTCCAACAAGGGGATAACCACCTGGTCCGAACCTTAGGACAGCTCCTTTTCCGTTTGAAATAGTGGCTTCGACTGGGAGTGATGGGACAAGTTTCCCAATCTATTTATGATGTTCGTGCTAATAGGATGATGTTTTTCTTTTCTGGGTTTTATGGGGTGAATACTTACTCTAAACTTAAACTATCTTCTAACTATCATATGCAATATATTATAATCAAAGAAAACATCTAACTTTAAAACTATCATGGGAGTAACATTTATATATGCGACTTAAAATGATTTCTGAAATTAATTGATAATAAAGATCATTCAATCACGATAAGAAGAGAATTCATTTAACAATGATCGTTTTGTATAAAAAGTTATCCGAAATGATATGAGAGATATATCGCATAAAGAATCATTCATATATTCAGCGTAAAGAATAAATCATCATCATACAAAAGTGCAATAATGATAACTAAGTATTTAAGCTTTCATACATAAATAACTGAAAATGATTTATTGCTTGATACACAAGTAAAAAGCATTAAGAGATAGAAGTACCATTTGTAATACGTCCTACTCATGTGCTCCAACAATATTAATCTACCTTCAAATCAATTAACATCAACTAAGAGTACAAAAGTGCAATTTCAGTAGAAGATGCTAAACTCAAGTAGAAAATAAATCTCGTTCCATTAATTTTACCAAAACCTCCTTAGTGGGGGGCAAAAGTGCACGTTCTGAAGAATTCTTTTGATAAAAAATTTGTACCTCTCTAAATGCATGAGAGGGGTTTAAATACTAATCTATGAAACTTAAAAACAGAAATTACAAAAATAGATGAGGAGGTTTAAACAACCTGCCTCATTTTAAGCAAAAATAAATAAAAACAAAAATAAAATATGTCTATGACTGATCCTGCATCTGGTCCTTGAGATCGCAAATATCCAACATAGGTTTAAGGAGTGTGAGTTGGCTGACTTCAGCTTCAATTGTGCTGCGAATACGACATTGGTGAGTGCTGGCACTATTTTCTCGGTGGAAGTAATGAGGCACTTTAGGGTCATCCATTGGCTATGTGGTTTCACTAAGTATTGCCAGTATGCTTCCTAGTTCAACATGTTTACTTATCTAATTGCCTCTGCCATTTCCTCTGCTACTTGTTTCCATACTGCTTGAAGCTATTGTGCTTTTGGAAGAAAGCCAGGGGTGGCTTCTGCTACCAAAAAAACATTGTGTAGATTTTCATTCACACATTCGATGACAATGTTTGCTGCTGCTGCCGCATCTTCCATTGCCTATTTTGCCTCCCTAAGCTGAGAATCTCATTTCGCAAATAAGATTTCTTTATGCGATTCATCTATTTTGGGCATATTTGCTCTTTTCCCATTTTCGAATTTCTGCCAGTTTAAGAAGTCCGAAACTTTCTGAAAAATTGAATCATATTCAAGTCGTAATTCGACAACTTGGTTTGTTATGTTATCACTTATTTCACAGTGAGAATTTCACTAGGAAATCTTCTGGAATAATAATTATTTTTGGTGTAAAAGGTTGGAGTTGAGGCCAAGTGATTTTGTGACAAACTGTTCAATTTTGGGATCATCTTTATGCAGTTCTGTTATGCTTTGTAATTGTGCTTCTTTACCAGCTAAACTTCTTTGATGTGCCAACTACATTTGTTGAAATTCTTGTTGAAGTTTAGCCAACTGCATTTCTACTTGTTGGTTGATATTGACCTACTGTAACTATTGTTCTAATAAAAAAATCCTATCTTCTTTTTCTTTGAGCAACAGTTGTACCTCTGCTGCCTTGTCAATGGTTGTTGAAGCATACATGCCTGTGACCTGCGAGAGTCTAGTGAGATTAGCTGATGGATCTGTAGATGGGTCTTTCCAGAGAACATCTAGAGGTTTGTCCTCAGGAGTGAGCACAAAATCCAACTTTCTTTTCTTTCTTTGTCTTCTAACGATGGCTTTATTTTGAGGGTTGTAGAATACATCTAGAGGAGGAATTTCCTCTATTCTTAATACAATCTCAGATGTGGGAGCAATGGGAATATGCTCTGTTTCCTGAGTACTAACAACTCTTTATATTACCATTTATGTGGTCATCTCTTGTGTGTTTGTTGGTGGCTCTGCATTTTGTTCCTCTGTGTTGAGTATCTTATTGAAATTTTCCCATTCTTCTTCTAAATCAATTACAGGCAGCTTTGCTTGCTTTGTAAGGCGAGTTGAGGCTTTGGCTTGTTTTACAAGCGAAGTCTGCTGATCAGACTTTGTTGTGGATTGGGCTGTGTCTTTTATTGACTCCTTGCTCTTGTTGTGTTCATTCTCTAATGTTTTTTTCAAATTGATCGCCAGACTTTTCTACGGATTCATTTTAAGGAACTTGTTTTGGATTTCTCTTTTGACTCTCCACTTATGCTTGCACTAGGAGTAGGCTCTCTTATTGGCTCAATAAGTAGTTGTTCCAATGGGACCTTAGATAGCCTCATTCTCCTGTAGCTATCAAATGTTCAAAGACCTTCTTGATAAAAAATTATTTGTGCCATATGTTGTACTTCTTTGAAGGTGTTTTTCTACAGGAAAACATCATCAAAGGGGTCTTTTTCATGGGTAAATATTCTTATTTTGACCATTGTGGTAAAATCTTTGACAATACCCGAGGGATCATATTGTCTTCCCGAGAATTTGGGAAATTTCAAGGATAGTACATTGTCAACCTCTCTAAAATCATGTCCTAAGTCATGCAATGAAAATACTCCACATGTTACAGGAAATTGAGGCCAAATTCCCTTGTTGGAATCTTTCAATATCTTACTCATCCCTCCTTCGTTGCATGTCTGATAGGGTATCTCTCTAGCCATCAGGTTGTCTGGGACATAAAAAGGTAGAATATGGGGTGAGGCAATACTGTCGAACAGTCTGATATATGTGAATAATTCTTCCCCGAACCATTTGGTTACGGGGAGAATATCTACCTCGGCTTCTTGAGAAAACCTTGGGGCATCTCAGCTGTAAATTTTCTTGTGAATCGAAAGCATAATTCTCTTACAAATTTTGAAAAAATGTGGCATGAAATTAGTTTCCCACATGTCTTTGTGATATATTTGAATGGGAAGTGGATTTTGAGTAGTCTACTTCCATCCCATAATAGGGAATTTGGAACCAAAACAAATAGTGTCCATAACATAAGCGCTCATGAAAAATGGAGGGTAAACCCTTGAAGCAATACTATTTTTTCTTCTGTACAATTATAGTGGCTAAGTTATCTAACAGGATTTGAGCCCAATTCGTTATTGTAGCATTGACAACTGCATCTACTAGGGGTAACCATTATGATGAGAATTTGGTGTTGTCTGGTTTACCAAACAGCCTATATAACATAGCGGTAGCAAAACAAAAAGGGGAACTAAGAGAATTGGTGGGGTACATACTATTTTTATCTTTCTTGAGTCTTTCTGCATTGTTTGACCAATTCTTTGTGCATTCTGCCAAGTCTTCGTTCTCCTTGGCAAACTTCTCGAAAAAATGCCTGTTGTAGATGGCCTGCGACTCTGGTAGATGGTACATGAGTCTCAGGATGTCTGGAGGAAATGACCCTATGACTTCTTGGCTTGCCATCTTGAATTCTCTATCTGATATGTCCGCATCATCTATGATCCACTTAACCATGTCGATATAAGGGAGTATCTTTGTTCTTGCAGCAATGAGGTGCAAGAATGAGCATGCAAGTTCAGTCAGAGAAGCATCAGAAGAACTGCGTCCATCCACTGTAATTGTTGTTTCCATAACTTTTTCGATTGTTCTTCCTCTAATAGCTGATACATAGTCTCCCATGTGGATGTCCCAACATCTTGATTACAAGTGGTATCTGTAAACAGCGGGGTCATCTGTGATTTCTTAGAAGAGGGTGCCTTTCCTTTCTTCACCATTTCTTTGGATGTCCTGCTCTGTGTGTTCTTCCTGAAAGTCGCAGGCAGAGAGCAGAATAGGATAAAAATGATAGTGAATGCAGAAATAATCAATAGAAGGATGAAAATAAGGTGACAGAGGGTCTTTAATTCTAAATCACTTTAAAAGATATCAACTTGCGTCAAATGGCCTTTCACCACTGATTGTAATCGTTCTTTTAATAAATGTTCACTAATGAACCATTACACATAACTTAATGTTCATAACTTCACATCGAAAGTCAGGCAGTACTCTCCTTGAGTCGTGAGCCCTTTGAGTTGCGATAAAAGTGATTTTGTGATTTGCTACGCAATATCGCAGATCGCTATATCACAAAAATCATTTAAGTTTAAGACTTATCGCCGTGTGAGTTGATGCGATATGCGAGATGATATCGTATTTCGCAATATTTTCTTATGATTTATTGAGTAGCCCTACTTGGTTGTAACTGCGATGTGAGAAGATTATAGGAGTTTTTAAAGATTTCGCATTTCGCAGATATGGGGTAAATTTTATAAGGAAGGTTCATCGTAATCTTTTTCTGATGCAAGAATAATCCTCTAAAAGCGGGTCTTTTGATGGACTATTTTAATATTAACGATTTTCCGTGTATAAAGTTACTTTTAGGTCATTTTACCATGTGACACGTTAATAAAACTCATCGTTTGGGAAGTTATATACACTCAAGTATGTAAAGGTAACTTTCCATGATTTTGCAAGTTTCGTTTTGACATCTCATCTTATTCTAAAAATAAAAAGGCATAACTTGATGCTAGGAATAATTTTTTTTTGGAGGGGTCCCCATTTATTAATGTTATTGCTAATATTAGTAAATGGAGGGAGGGGGGGGGGGTGTGGTGTGATAAGCACAACAATTGGCGATTCACTTGGAAGAACCAGTTATCTATGAGGGTTTTTTGAATTTTTTAAAACTTCCAAAATAGAGATAGTTTTGAAAATGAAACTGCATGGTACGAAATATAAGGTAAACAATGCTATTTATTAATAACAACATCTTGTTCTAGCTATCTTTATTCTAATTATCTTCTTCTCATAGTTAGTCGTTTTACTCACATCAGTCATTACTTGGTTGTAAAGATAAAACAAAGCATCTTGTAAGATCAGTTTTGGTGTACTCATTTGTCGTAGGTAGAGCCTCTGCTACTAGCAGACATTCATAGCCTTGACAGGGTTACCGGTTACCCATCAATGATATAGTGTCCCACTTGAGAAGAATGCAATTTTCAAATATAAATCCTCATAGAAACTTATCACTTTTTCTTTTCTTCTTTCTCTTTTATTTCTTAAAGAACAATGTCTTGGTTTGGTGGCCAAAATTGACAGTGCCATTCACTTGATTTATAACTTAACTAGACAAGTTGGCTCTTGATGAGACCCCTTGTCTTTTGATTGAAAAAATCTCAATCCATTACCCAATTTTGATATTCATATGGCAATGTCAGTTAGTTATAATCTTTATGATCATGATAAGCCAACTCTTGATGATACCTCTTATTCTTTAAGTTTTAAAGTGTATAATTGGATTACTCCTTGAATATTGCAAATTCCTTGAGTGGGGGGAGTCATTGGTTCCTTAAGAATTCTCCTAGACAACAATTGTAGAGTTTAAAAATAGCTTTTCCGTAGAGAGTCTTTGCTTTGTTATTGATACCTTTTGTGATTGATGTAAGGAAAATTTCTTCCTAAGGTTGATTCTAACCAAAACTCAGATAGTTGAAACGGAAGAATAGTAAATTTTTTTCAAAATAATAGCACTTAACCCTATGTTTCATAAATGGAGAATAATTTTCATAACCATTCCTACTTATACAAGTGAAAAAACAAAATTGAAATGAGAAACTATTCTTTTCATGAGATTGAAAGTGAACATTCTCAACTTGTTTTATTATCAAAAGAAAACTTAAATAAAACTATGATCTACAAGAAAGTAGAAGATATCATCTTCTATGGAAAATATTTCTTTAGGATCTGTCCATTAACAGGTAAAGATTCCCTTTTCCTTGCTAAATATTGTAACATGAAAGTTGATGGGCGAATGAGTTTGACATTCTGGAATGGTCCAAGCCACATCCATTGGAATTTACTATACTTGCCTTTCTCTTCATGGGCTTTATCCCATTTTAATACTAAGTCTCCAAGTTGAAAATCTTTTCTAGACACCGAGTTTGAATCAAAAGAGGCTTTCATTAATTGTTGATGATGCGCGTGGGCAATTTTGGCCTTTTTGTGTTCCTCTTCAATTTTAAGAATTTGTAATTGTCTTAATTGCATGGATGAGGAAGGTGTTTCTTCAATGAATTGAACTAAGGCTAGTGAAGGAATAGCTAGAACAAGGGGGATACCCACCTGGTCCGGACCTTGGTTAGCAACTCCTTTTCTGTTTGGTATAGTGGGTCTAATTGGGGATATGGGACCAGTTTCCCAATTTATGTGTATGTGTGTGTTGAGATTTGATATTTATTTTCTAAAAGTTCCTAAGTGAAATGCTTTTATTCTAACTCTAATCTAATAACATGCAATTGTATTCTAATAAACAGAAATATCCAATTCTACACTAACCCGGGATGAAGTCTTTCCGTTATGCTATCTAAAATGATTTCAAATAACAATTGGTAATAAAGATCATTCAACTGTTATGAGAAAAAAATTCAATAGAGATAAACAACTTTGTATAAAAATTTAGACGAAAGAGTTGTGAAAAACATGTCGCATAATAAGCTACTCATATGTTAAGCATAAATAAATAGCTATCACCGTACGGAAGTGCCAAATGATAACTCAACCATTCACGCATCAATATATAAACAACTGAACATAAATATCACTTTAACACAAAGGTAGAAATAGTTAAGAGATAAAAGTACCATTTATAACTAGTTCTACTCATGAGCTTCAAGCGATAACGATTTATCTCTTCTTAATCCAACATCCACTAAGAGTACAGAAGTGCAACATCAGTAGTAGATATTAAATGCAGATATCAATAAATCATGTTCCATTCATTCATCAAAACCTCCTAGGAGGGTGCAAAAGTGCATGTTCTAAGGACAAGTTTTTGATTTCAGGACCCTTCTCTAAATGCATGAGAAGGGTTTAAATACTACTAAATAAATCTAAAAATAACTTATTACAAAAATGTAGGATACGGTTTAAAGGACTGTTCTCATTTCAGGGAAAAATAAAGCAAAATTAATACTAACATTGAATCTAAAACTAAAACTAAAACTAACTATTTCTGTATATGTTCCTTGAAATCGCAAGCGTTCAACATTTGCTTGAGAAGAGTCAGCTGGCCAACTTCCGACTTTAACTGTCCAGCGAAAACGGAATCGGCAAGAGCTGGTGCCATCTTCTTGGCAGAATTAATGACACATTTGAGAGTCATGTACTGCCTGTGTGGTTTTACCAAATATGCCCAGTAAGAATCCCAATTCAACTTAGTTAATCTTTTGATTTATTTTGCCTTTTCATGAGCCTTCTGTCTCCAGCTTGTTTGCAATTGCTGAGAATATATAAGTACCACTTTGAAGATATTAGTGACAAATACCACTGGTTTTAGGATTCAAGCTTTACTTTCTTGCCTCTAATGTTCTTTCATACAAATTTCTGGGCTTACAGGTGACTGATCAATTAGAGGCTTTCCTTTTCAAGAGGTTTTGCTCAGCGATACACGATTAGTGCTAGGCGCTAATCACGCATTGGAAACTGCCTTCGTTTCTTGATCTGGGCTTCTCTAGTGTGATTTTTTGCCTCTTGCATGCTTTTTGTTAGCGGATATAAAGCTTAAATTTTGTGAAAGTAACGATTCTGAAAGTTCTTTACCCTAAGTCTTAAATCGTCTGTTTTTTATGTCAGCGTTGTCCAGTACCCATTTAACCATGTCTGTGTAGGGAATAATTTTGGGCTCGTCGCTATCCGGTGTAAGAACGAGCAAGCTAGCTCTGTAATGGATGCCTTAGAAGACCCATGTGAGCCTGCAGTAGCTGTAACCTCCATCACTTTGGGATTCTCTTCTTCAAGTAGACTGTACATGCCTTCCCAAGTAGTAATACCAGCGTCTCTGTTACAAGCAGTGTCTATATACAAGGGCGTCATTTCTTTGTCTTCAAACTTAGATCTTTGCCTTTCTTTCTCATAATATCCTGAATACTGCTTTGTATAGTTATCTGTTCTTTGTTCCTGCAGTTTACAAGTGAGGTGAGAATAATGATAAGGAAAGGTGACATGAAAGCTTTAAATGCCAAAGACATATAAAATATACCACCTTACGTGAAATGGCTCTTCGATAAGCACAAAACCATATTTCATTAATGATTGGGAACTAACTCATTAATTAGCATTAAAGCGCATAACTAGGTCTCGGATTATGGAAAACACTTTTTCGAACAATGAGCTTGAAAGATCTACGATGAAGCGATTTTGGGATTTTCTCCACAATATCGCAGATCACTTTGTCACTCTATCGCTCTATTGCAACATCGCAAAGTTGCAATATCGCTTGAGTGTAGCATATGAAAATCACCCATTAATGTGTTTTCCGCGAAATGTGATTTGCGATATCGGCAGTTTCAGGTTTTTTAGCATAAGTGATATTTGATGCATGTGATGCGATGAAATTTTGCATCGTGATCTCGCAATCTTAGAATTTCGCTTGTAAGGAGGTATCCATTATCCTTTTTGCGATGCGATATTTCTTAAGGAGTGATTTTATTTTACCTTATCATAAAACTTAAGCTTTTTTAGTTTCTTCAAGGGTATTTTCCTAAGTTTATGATGGTAAGTTTTATTGAAAAAAAAGAAATACAAGCACAAATTGATTTTTAATTTTTTTTGACTAAGGGCCCCCACTTATTTAATATTAGTAATAACACTAAATAAGAAGGGGGGTTGTTGCTGGCCACAACAAGACCTTACAACATTCCTCCTCTACCCATCCCGATTGTGATTTGGTCTTATTCAAATTTTCGTCTATTTCAAATAGGGATTCTCCTTGCTTGAAATATGGCGATAATTCAACCCCCGATCTAAAAGAGATTGCGATTTTGCAATAAAACTGTAAAAGTCTGACTTCTCTTACCACATACCTTACTCCACACGACTCTCCATACTAGTTGTGTTTGGAATTTATTACAACTCTATGTTTTTCCTAATTTCCTACAAAAGTGATTTGTTTTAAAGAAAACTCGCTTAGCAGTTTCATTTATTTCCAGCTTATCGATTCTTGTTTTTCTTGTCCAGGTTCATGACAGGGAAGAAAGTTGTGTTGATAAGCAGCAGTTCAGTTCAAACAAACAGACAAACATCCAGAGAATCCAATGGAACAAACAAAGTGGATGAAGACAACAAATCACTTTCAGAACATTGCTACCAAAAACCTGTGTTTCTTTAAGAGTATTGAAAGTATCTGTTTAAATTCCCTCAATGCTCTACACAATAGATTCAGTTGTTTTTTGCTATTTAAGATTCCTTGTTGTATGAAATAAAGGTCCAGAATTTTATGAAGAAAAGCTGACGAAAGCTCACACTATTGGACTTTCACACTTTTCTCAATAGAACAACTGGAATATTGTTTTAGGAATTTTCATAAATAATTTTGAGAAGTTTCACTATTGTGCTCCTGGAATCATCTTTTTGAGAAAGACTAAACTGTTGCTATTTCCTTTATGAGTTGAGAAACATGCATCTAGTATTTCTATCTTTGTGCCTCTGTTTTGTTCATAAATAAATAGCGAATTTATCTTTTCAGATTGCTTATTACATGGTATTTCTACTCTTCTATGCAATTCACGAATTCTTGAAGGAACTATTGTATAAATGATTTAGAGTTGCAAGATAGACAAGAAAACATAGATCTGAAGAATTATTGAGGATTTTTCTTTTGCACTCTGAATTGTGTTTTGATGGGCAGAGTTCGTACTATTACAACTCTAGTTTTAAAAGCAGAAGTTCAAACATTGTAAAATACTGTTGGAGACTAAAGCCTCAAAAATGCATTTAATATATTGGTATTTTTAATACTATTGTTTTAAATACTAGTTTCATTTTATAATGGTAGGAATGTGTTACTTTATTCATATTTGTGCACTATTGTCGGTATGAGTAATTTGTCTCAATCATATGTTATTATTTATCTCTTTTCTTATGCGTTGAATTTTTATTTTGAGTAACTATTTACTCAGAAATTTGACTTTTAATATCGATTTAACAAATAATGATATGCTGTGAACTATTTCCTCATATTCATGTTTAATTATTTGAATTATTGATTTAACAAGCAATATCATTTTGTGAACTACTTCCTAAATGTTATCGGTTGATTATTTCAATTAAGAGGTCTCTCAATAGAATATGTTTTGGTATTCATAATTTGAGTTAATTGAACTATTTCATTAGCTTGATATTCATTATAAGCCAAACATATTTAAATCCCAAATCATTTAAATATGTTGCTCTCGGTTGGGTTAGATCTATATCTGCCTAATTGAGATAGGATTAGGATTTAGTTCATTTTTCTTGCATTTTAGAATTAGTTTGCATTTAGATTAATTCTACATTTCTAGAAGTCCTCTTTTGAGGAAAAAATTTAGATTGATTTGGTTGTTCCACAACAAAAATTTAAGGATCATTCTTCTTGCCTGATCAGCTCGAAGAATTGATCTGATGGCCCTAGCTATTAGTAATTGGAGATATATTTAAAGCTGATAGCGGTTCGGAGAAGGTAACTGGACCTAATTGAACTAGTTGGAGCCACTATCCCAAACGGAAAAGGTGTTGTTTTAAGGTCTGGACTGAGTGGTTATGCCCAATGTTGTGGCAGCGATTGTCAAGGCCTCAACATAACCATGGGGTAGTTGTAGAGGCTTGTGAACATGAGCAAGACCTTTTCACTCATATCTGTAAAGGTGGACAAAGTGTTTTGGAGCATGGGAATTTGTTGCGGGAACCTATCAAGAGGATCAAACATGTTTCTAGCTTTTTTTTTATTAGCACTCTTTGTAATTTTCAATGTTGTGGATATGTTTTACATGGACAATGGATGAAATAACACATTCAGAAGGATGTGGGGAATTGTAGATGACTACTAGTATGGTTTCAATTGTCATAATTATTATGTAGCTCTTTGTGATGAGCCAGATAAACAAAATAGGGTGGATAGGTACTGGACAAGTAAGGAGGAAGTTACCACACGTGGTATATGATTAAGAACCTTTTGGATGTCAAAAGCTTCTCAATGGAGAGGATTAATCTAGGAGGATCCAAAATGGTGTAAAATTAAATGTTCCCAAAAGCTTTTGGAAGTAGCATAATATTGAATATCTCAATGAGATGATTCCAATGCAACTTGAGTCACATTGAATGGTGTCTATATGAAGAAGTTATGACAATTTGAATTTGACCAATGGAAAAAAAAAGTCAAAGTCAAAGGGTGACATTTTGTTTTAATTTGCAAATTCATTTAAGTCTTTCATGCTTGATATAATTTTAAGCTTGTTTAGTTTAATCATTCGTGCTTGAAGATTTTTACAACCCGAGTCACTTTAGAAGATCCTACATCACCAAAGGATGTGGACTAGATGGCGTGACAAGATTGTTGACATGGAAAGATTTGAACATGATGTGTGGCAAGATGTAAAAATCTATTTGCATGACCATGTGAATGGTGTTTGGATGACACATGGCACTGTCAAGGATGCCATATGGCAGGGTAACATCACGTCAACGTCAATGTGATATCAGTAAGTGGAACCTAGGTAATGTGGAGTTAGATGAGATGGACTCTACAAGGATATATGGATACCTAGGTGGTGCCATGTGATTTTCCATGTGTTGTAGCGACTACAACCACCCTCCAAAATTTTGCCTTAGCTTCATTTTGGAGCCTCCCTACCAACCATCCTTAGCATCATGTCTTGCACTGTCAAGAACATAGGCCTCAGTTGAGTTTCAATGGCTCAATAGCTTGTGCATGTCAACTTGTTTGTCTCCCACTTGTAGGCTGTCATTTCGGACTTAGGCAATTTTCTGCTGAGATGCTTCCCTAAAAATTGTGCAATTCTGGAGGGGAACCAGCCTTCCCTCCGGGAAATACGTAATCCTATTGGGCTAGCTACTGAGCTCTACAATTTTGCAGTCCAATTAGGCAACCTTCCCTCAAAAAATTGCGCAATCCAAGCTGACACTAGGCTTCAAATTAGAAATTACGCAATTCTGGGAGGCAATGACCCGCTAATCTTAGAAATTGCATAATTCCTAAGGGATAGCAAGCCGTGCTCAACCCAAAAATTATGCAGATCCCTTTCCTAGGCTTGTATACTTATGCATATGCCTTCAGGTTGACTAGTTCTCTCCAGGACTGAGCTATCCTGATTTGCATGCATAGGCTGCTTTTTCCCGAAATAGCAAAAAGTAACATGTAAAAGGCATCCCTAAATTTTATGGATCTATTTTTAACAGTTGGAGGTTACCTGCAAAGATCGTTCAGAAAATTCCTTCCAAGTGTCGCTTTTCCCTAAATTTGTGACATGCGCATCATAACCTCGATCTTATCAAAACTCATTTTTTGAACACTCTAGATCCCATTCCTCACATCGATCTTGCATCTCTGACATCCCACATCGCATCTAGGAGTCTCTGGCACATTCAACTCAACTTTTTTAGGGTAAGTATGCTTTTCATGTCTTGTGTTGCGTTTCTATCACTTTTTGTATTTTTCTTTATGTAAGTGTTGTCTTCTTGATTTTAATGAACACTTGTTGTTGTTTTGATGGATGTTAGCATGTAGAAGCACTGTTTCAATTTTTCAGTGCATCTCATTGTTCTCGCATGCATGACATTGTTTCAGCACTCAATGTCCCTATTGCGATGACTCGCTTCACACACATGCTTGTTTTCCCATTTTCTGAATCTTGCACTCATTGTTTCAATGCATAATCATTCACTCTTGTTTACACTCAGTCTTGCGTGCATTCCAACCTTCTCATGTTTTCAGTCACCTGTCGGTGAGTCTTGGTTGCCTTGGCCCAGACCTTGCCTTGTTCGGCTAGAAAATGCACATTTCTGGAAGTAAAGGCTCTTCCTTCCCTCCATAAATTGTAGAAATCTGACCTAGCACTGGCCTCCAGGCTTTCATTGTGCACTTTTGGGAGGAAGTGCCTTGCTAGCCCTAGAAACTACACAATACAGTTTATTGATTTTCATGTCATTGTTGACTAAAATTGCATATTGCATAGTTTCAACCCTCAACAAGCTAGGCTGGACTATGCATTGCATAGTTCTAATAGTTAGTCAACCTCTCGATAGCCCAAACTATGACTTGTGCAGTTTTGGTAGCCAGTCTCCCAACGCCCCCAGTGGAAATTATGCAATCTTCACAATTAGTCATACGGGAATGTTCCAAGTTAGTCCCAAAGTTTGTTTTAGTTTTCAACTGATGGATTGCTTGTCATGAGTGTTACTATGTCTCTAGGTATCATAAGTGTTTGTCTACCTCTCAGTAGCATAGGTACAATGGTCTCCCAGAGAGCAAGGTCAAAGGACACCGTTGAGAGTGCAGTCAGAGATGAATTTGAGTGAGTGTCTGTGAGCTTTCCTATCTATGAAGACACCAAGCTTCTCATATAAAATGATATCAAGGTGAAATGGCATCGACATCATAGAAAGAAGCACCATCAGTAGCAGTAGAGAGTACCTGACCTATGTGTGACAAAGGCAATAGTAAGGTTGTTGACAACACCAAGGCAGAGCAAAGCTACAAGTTCAAAGTAGAACTACTTGTGATTAAAGCAACCTTTGAGATTGAGGCTAAGAGGTGACAACACGACAAGAGGATCACACAAAGGAAAAGAGACAAACAAAGCATGGAGGAAATAGAGAAGGAGTTGTAGGAGTTGAAGTGACAACTCATGGAAGAACAGGAGCTATTCAGAGTATAGAAGGAAGCGCAGTAGGAATAGGTACAATAGGGGGCGCAACATGCACAAACTGATGAAACTATGCCCATATAGGATATAGACCCATCCTAGCAGTTGGAACAGAGTAGATAGGATGAGTAGTGTTGTCAATCGCATGCGCGGGTGTTCAGGAGCATGGATGTCATTGTGCGCACACATGTGATCCCATCTATTGGCACATTCATCGAGGCAAAGAAAAAGAACCAAGTCCAACTAGACTGGACATGTACTTTGATGAGTTGATATGCATAGTCATTAGCACACACTTGGAGATCAGCATAGACACTATGCATCAGTATTTTGTTGGCCTGGTTGCACTCAAGACTATGATGCGCATGTTATCATATGTGTTAGACATAGTAGCCAAATCGGTGTACTCGGATGCAATGGAGGAAATAGTACATTTTCAGCAGGATGTCACCATTGAGCATGTGGACACCATCACAGACTACCAATCTTGGCATCAGTTCACCACCGTTGATCTTTGAGAGGTTGTTGAAGAGTTGGTCTTCCCACAATTGTCTGAGTCTTAGTGATAGCTTGCATGATTTGCTCAAGCCTATTTTGTCTCACATGGGTACATGTGTAGATTGTAATGTAACATCTTGTAAAAGTGAAAGACCAAGTGTCAATGGTCGAATGCAACAGTCATGTAGTAGTTGAAGAGTCATGAGGGTAGGTGAAGAGTCACAAAGGGGAATGTCAAGGGTCACCCCACCCTTTGCTATTTATAGAACCTCATAACTCATTATACAAGCTTTTGGGAGCCAAGATTCCTACAGATGTATCTTAGTGAAAGCTTGGAGTGTATTGTAACAAGCCTTGGATTCTCCATAGTGTAGAGCTATTATATCTCTTTGAAGGAGCAGGTGGAAGTGACTGTAACATTCCGTTGTCAGAACTAGTGGTTGGTCATGGTTGCATTGTATGATTGGATTTTTCACTCTTAATATAACAGAGCCAACATGTTTCATGCATATGTTGTTATTGTATTTCAGCTATCTTAGTTACTCTAATGATATATGTAGTTGTTTTCTTACGCATGTATGTATGGACTCTTTCCATTTATGTATGTATGAATCTTACTAAGATGTGCTATTGTTTTAACCATCACTTTGGATCGTTGGCTAACCTACTTTCTAGTTTGTGATGTATCTTTGCTCATGTGTTCCCTTTCAAACTGTGTGTTTCCACATGTTTTTAAGGGGCACACTCATTCCCCATTCCTTGTGTTAGAATCATTCATACACCTTCCTTGGCTTGCTGCACTAGTCACACCCTTTCTACCAACAAGGACATCCTTATTGCCTCTGCATGCAACCATGGTCAAGGTAATACCGTACAACCCATTGTTGGGACTCCTACACCAAACAGTCTGAGGTCTAGTTGGGACTTCCTACCAGGGAGATCCCCTGACATTTTGATGGGTCCAACACCATCAACCTTTTGGTGCTAGAAGGAGGGCCAGATGATAAGTTGAGACCTTGAATCCTATTTTGATTCTTCGCATATCCATCATGGATATTGTTAGACTTATCCCTTCAATGTGCTTCTCTTATGCCAAACATCTCGACATCACAAGGTATGTTTTTAATCTCTTGTCAGAATCCACATATGATGGTGAAGGTGAAGTGGCCTGGACTAACTACTTACACAACTTCTATGCATTTATTGATGATGCATATGACTTATCTAATGAAAAGGCTAACCTACTGCTTTCACGCACACTTTTCGAATCCCCACAACGATGGTGTAGTAGCCTGCCACCCAAAAACGTGCACTCACTTGACTAGCTATGTGATCTCGTTGAATCTACTTTCCATCATTTTGATTTGGAACCTCTTGAAAAAAATTTGTTAAAACAATAGAAGACTCCACAAGAATCACCTATGGATTTTTAGTATTTCTTCCGTGTATTATAGCTTCTATCTCCGAAAATCCAGATGAAGTTTCAATATATTTGGGACAGATTCGAATATTGTCTTAACAAATTAGTCAAACCCAAGATGAAGTTGAAGTTCAAACCCTATTCAACATAATTCGGTGATGAAGCTGCCCAATGACAGATAGACATAATCATTGTCACAAGTGATTGTCCACCTTCCCCTCATCAAACAGCTTGTAGTGCCCACCCTAGTTTCCTGACTCTAATATGACATTATCTTGCATACTTTAGTCTATGAGTAACTCAGGCTGAGGATCCAGAAACGTGACTCTATTATCAGCGAATGTGATGGTTATGTATGTTCTCTATTAATATTATGATTACGATATAATTAATGGTTATGTGTATTTTCTATTGATATCATGATGGTGATAGTAGTATAGGATAGACATGTTTCTATTGATGTTATAGTGATGATAGCCTTGATCTATATGTATGGTTCCATTAAGGTTATGATGATGCTAGCCATGATGGAGGTATCCCCTATGTTAACTACTTACATTAGTTCCGGTTCACAATGAACGATGATGTGAATGACCAGGTGATGGTAATTAATGCTATTATGACAATGACTAACACTGAAAAACCTGGTTACTGATTATTATTGAGTATGGAAGGAAAACCACTAGAGGCACTCGTACATGACGAGTTGACGACACCTGGTTTGATGAAAATTTATATTATTTTATCTTTGAAATTCTAATCGATTTTGAAACCTACTATATATGGTTATCTATATTCT